>JAANSO010001578.1:0-16384 GCA_036507315.1 Lepidocyrtus fimetarius | reverse complement strand
ACAAACATGCAAGAGGAGAACGTGCAACCGTCTGTGGAACTTTTGATTTATTTGGCTGATTTTTTACGGAAAAGTAACCGTCCGATTCCATTTGTGGTACCGGACGCTTCTGAACTCCCTAGCTATGCTAAATCCGACGCTGCTGCTTCTGCTAGTCCTCGAGAACAGAAGGGATTGCCTGCGTCTGTTATTGAATTTAGGAAATGTATTGAAATGAATGAGATTGACAAAGCTTTACAAATTCACCAAAGGTAAGACATACATTGCAAGTGAAATACCATAATTGGGTATAAATGAGTTGTATTTTTTAATTTTACAGAATGGGGGCCGATAAGTCTTCGATATCCTTGCAAGATACGAGCAATCTTATCGAGAGACTTGCAAGAGCAGAGCGTTTAAATGAAGCTAGTCGTTTAACAGAGAAATTACTTGAAACTGGAGCTCATCCATATCCCCGAGTCCTTCGGTTCCTTACAGCTCGCATGGGAAGTGCTGGAGATATTAGCTCTTTGGAAGCTTTGGAAAAGAAACTTAGTTCTGTAAGTACTTTCTTTATCTGCATAATGAGTCTGCATAATTGAGATTTTAAATTTTTTCCACAGGGAGTCAAAGGAGCAATCATGATGAATAGTAGACTTTGCTATGCTTACATAAATGCCAATCGAGGAGTGGAATTTTTCGAAAATAAGATTAAAAAGGTTGTGGAATCCGCAGCTGAATCAAGTGACAGCAGCAGTGACAGTTCGGACGATGAGGGAGTTTCAAGAGCTGAGGATGATGAAGTTGATGGTGGCAGTATTCCTGTGTTTTCCTCCACAAAGCTCCTTCTTAAAAACGACCATCTCCTTTCTCAGTGTAAGATAAAATTAATTCCAAGGTGGGCAATGAATGGTGTTTAATTTTTAATGTTTTTGCACCTTTGCAGTTGAAAATTTAGCAACCACGGGCCAAGAGAAACATCGCAAAGCAATCAACAACATTTTATGGGGATTCTACATACTGAAAAAGGATTTTGGGAGGGCAGGCCAGATATGGAATGAAAGTGTAAGTAAATTTTTTTAAATGGTTAAGCTTTTTAATAATTTGATCCCAACTCGATTTGTTTTTTATTTCAGTTAAAGAATGCAGAATTTGTTCAGTTTCGTAATGTAATGCTAGAAGCTAGAACAAGCAGCGAAATTGAAATTGCGAAAGAAACGGTTAATCACGTTTTGACTTCTGAAAAAATGCCCAGCACAGTGAAAGGATCAGCTTGTGCTTCTGAATTGGATATAATGAGTAAGCAAAGTTTAATTATTACCATCTCTCTTGATTAAATATTGTAACTTTCAATTATTTTTATTTATTCTGCAGATGATCAAGGGAAAATTGACGAAGCATTAAATCGACTGGATGATTTCTTGAAGGTTGTCAACTTGGAGGATATTCCGACCAATTGTCTTGTAAGACTGAAAGGAGCGGCAGAGTCAGCAAATAAAACGTTCAAGTATACCATACCACCTGCAGCTCCTAGAGACGAATTTAGAAGGCGAAGGAATCGCTTTAGTGCTTCCGGTGATAACTAAAATAAATTGAACTCCACCGAAAGACTACAAGTAACGAGTAGATAGTAGAAAGCATTAGACACAATATTTAGCGAATAATTTTTATCTACAATTCTAATTCTGTCATGTTTTGTAAGTTTCCACAAATAAATCAGTCATTATACAGATTCTGTTTAAAAAGCTTTCAATTTTTATTGCGATTTCATTAATTAATATAAATATTAACCATAAACTATTGATTAGAATTAATTAAAATATAAACTACATTTAATTAGGATGATCATGATTCGTGATGATAATCGTCTTTGCATACAAATCCCACATAATAGCACACTGAACTGGGCTAAGGAGTAGTAAGCTGCTTTCGTTACACAAGTACATTGAAAGAAAAAGATGGAAGGAAATGATTTTAAAGTAATTGAGCCACATAAAATTGTATAAAATGGATAAAAAACTATTTTAACATAACAAATCGAAAGAAATAAACATCAAATAATAGTAAAAATGATGCGCGGTTATTTAAAAGTGTCTTTATGTACTTTACAGGATAAAACCCTGTCATAATTACTTGTTCTTGGAAAGGGCTCTTCGATTGGTGGCGCGCCCACAGACTAGACCAAAAATAAAAATACACCCTACAACGCTCATTGCAACGATAAGGAAATAATTTCTACTTGGTGACGCCTTCACCGAAATCACGATATCTTGAAGAGACTCTAGTTTGGCAGACGAGGCACCAGCAAGTCGAAATAATTCCGCCCTTTGGGATAGAATTTCTTTGCATTTGGGATGAAGTAAGTGTCCTGTTTTCATTGACTTTTCTTCCTCGAGTTTGTTGGTGAGACAGGCAACCACTAAAATGAAAGAGTTTAAGTCAGAAGAGTATCAAAAAGGCTTGCATGATAAACAGATAAAAACTTACGTCTCCCATCCCCAGGAAGGATAGTATCACAATATCTCAAAAGATCAACTGTGCAGGCTTGTTGCAAAGTGGGATCCACGTGGATATCAATCATTGAAGATTTGATAAGTTGAGCAACTTCTGCTACACATTTTGTTGAATGGATTTTATTGGCTCGGAAAAGTTGTTTGAGACATTCTTCCGTTTTTCCTTTGTCTCCTTCATCATTCTCTGCTGCGGTTTCGTCTTTACACGACATGTTAATCTGTTTAACAAATAATATTTAGTTGGAATAGTGACGATATCATTCACCAAAATAATTACCTCGTTTTTGCAGGCTGCATACAGAATTCCATCTACTCGAATATCGACTTGTGCAGCTCCTTCGATTATCCCTTCAATGTGTTCTTTGCAGCTTGATGTCATTCTATTCTTGGGATTTACAAAGGTTTCTTTAAGGCAAGCAATGATCCTCCCTTCTCCCGGTTTCACATTTGTACAAAACTTCCTGATATCCATTTTGCAAGCTTTGTTAAGGCGAGGGCTTAGTCGAGAGTCTGAACTTTGCTCCATCAGTCTTTCTCTAACTACTTTTCCACACTTTGCCATGTTGAACCCCTCCTTGTTCATTTTCATATTCATTTTAAGGCAAAACACTACATTTTCCACTCCAGGACCAGAGCAAAAGTATCGAATTTCGTTTTCACATTCTCTGCCTAATGTGACGTCAACTTTTGAATCCAAGTTTACTTCTTGTTGGACATGAAACAGTTTTCGAAAGCAAGGGGAGTCTTGAATTATGTCGAGTTGGTTGTTTCGAAGGCACTCGAGGATTCGTCCACCTCCTGGAGTCACGTCAGTGCAGTATGCTCTGATTTGCTCCCTGTAACAAACAAATTCACATCAAAATGTACAATTAATTACACTCAACTATCCAACCGTATTTTATTTACCGTACTACATTTAAATAACTTTCTACCTGCAAACCGCATAAATAGAATCAGGATCTGCTTTTTCATTTTCTAATTGAATTTTTGATAAAATCAGGTAGCGAACTTGCTTGCGACACCCTTTTGTAACTCTCTGCGTATTTTCATTTACTGTGTCATCCCGGATTATTTGACTAAGGCAGCTGACAAGCTGAAAATACAATGTAAATTGTTAATTACTTTTTGTTCTTAATGTATAATATAAATAGTTCCCGTTTAGTTTTTAATTCTCACCTTTCCAGCAGTAATAGGACGCATATTGTTACAAAATCGGACAACACTATCATGGCACTGAGCCTTAAATCTTGGTGAAAAACTTATATCTTTAAGACGAAGTAACTGAAGATGCTCAACACTGGCACGGCACTTTTTATTTCTCATCTCACTCTTCGAGTCAATTAAGCATTCCATCATATCAGAATCCTCTGACCTTTCCTCTGCACATTTTCCAGTAATTATATCTCTGCAATGTCTCCAAATGAACGGATCCACAGTAGGATTTTTCATTTCAACAGCAGTGAAATTACCAACTGCAGCTTTACACTCTGGATCCAACTCTTCCAAATGATCTTGCAAGCATTCCAGTTCCTCTCCAGGTTTAGTTTTATCCGAACATAAATCGGAAAGATCCACCATGCAATTCGCTTCGATTTCAGGAATCAAACGGACACTTAGAGCTCGTTGTCTCATTGTTTGTCTCACTCGGTCAGCACAGGTTGGACTGACTCGAGAGTTATGGTCGCCATCAATATTTCTGAATAAACAAGATAAAATCAGAGGTCCTTGGGAGGAGGGTCCTATTGATCTTTGAGTTTCAGCCCAGTTTTCTGTGGCTCCACAAATTGACACAGCGTCTTTGTGGCAAGCTTCATACAACAATGAATCCATGGGAAAGTCTCTCGCAAGGAAATACTGAATCTGAAGAAGTGTCATTTCACATTTCTCTGTCATAACACTGTTTTCTGTGCCGATACTGGCATCACTCGCGAGTAAGTTCATTAGACAGTCAAATACGTGATTTGGTGGCACTCGATCACAATTTGATTTTTCAACTACTGGCTGACAATTCTGTTTCAGCACAGGATCAACTCTCCAATCACCTGAAACGTCAGATAGTTTCACTAATGTTTCCAATTCAGCAATACACTCTGGACTGATTCTATCTTCTACAGTTCGGCTTTGTGCGTGTGACATCAGACAATGGATTGTGCGTCCGCTAAGTCCTTCTCCAGAACAGAAGCGATCCTTGTCTTCTTTGCAAACTGATAGCAACTCTGGCGTAACTCGAAAATCTTCCATTAACGCTCGCCGATGTTCTTTTATTTCTTCTATGCAATCTCCATTCAACTCGTGTCCTTTGTGCGCTTCATTTTCCAAGCAAAGTAGAATTTGTGATAAACGGATATTCCGATCGCTGCTACTTGCATCCCGTCTGCATTTAAATTTTTTAATTTCATTCTTGCAAGTGGCCACAATACCGCTAGCTCTGTAGTCTTGCCATCCAAGTTTTTGTCTTCTGTATAGTTGCTCCCGACAATCGTTGCTCATTTCTTCGGCAAGTTTATGTTTCAGCAAGCATTTATATACTCTGCCATTTCCTGCTTGCACTCTCGAACAAAACTTTTCTCTGTCTGCTCGGCAAGAAAAATAAAGTGCTCGGTCTAGGTGAAAGTCATCAACTTGTAATTCTGCAATTCGCAAGATTTCAACTGCACATCCTCCTGAAAGATCAGCGATTTTGTTTGACAAGCACTCTATTGTTTTCCCTTGAGAATGCGGTAGCTACAAATGACAAAATGAAACCGTTAATCAACAAGGAACCCAATATTCAAAATCAAATTCTTCTCATTAATATTCAATTACCCTCTCGTTATGCGGAGTAAATTCATTGCGCCCACATTTAAACCGCTCAATATCACTTTGACATTTATCTGCAAACTTTTCAATCAACTCGAAATCTCCAAACACGACCCCCTCCAGTCTCGTAATGAGATTTTGACACTTCAAATTCCCAATTTTATCCTTGTTGTCAATAACACAGCTTACAAGGCTGACTCCAGGCTTTCTCACACTTTTAGAACATTCCGAAAGTGAATCCAATTCGTCCCCACATTGGTCCTTGGCCACCAAGATGAATCCAGATTCTTCAGTGATGCTTTTTCGATAATGCCACAGGACGTCATTGCACCCATCTGATAGTTCATCCACGGCATTGCGCTAAAAATAAATAATTATACAAAATAAATTAAATGCTCCAATTAATTCAAATCTTTAAACTCACCTTTTCATTCATTACACACTCCAAGACATCCAAATCCCCTAAATTCTCCGCTTTCCTCCCACACAACCTCAGCACCTCCGCGTGACAATGAGGATTCGTACTAATGCTATTCCCACTGTTTGAATCATCCCCTCCCAATTCATTAACTCCCTCCCCCCTCCCAGGGAGTGAGGCTTGGCTAACTGATAAAACTAATAATAAAATTCCCCAAACTCTTAAATAATTAACCCCTCCAACCCTCCTCCTTTTATATTGCCACTCCAAAAACAACCCCATTTTACAATCCCCTCCTCTTTATTTAAAAGCTCACATAAAACCATTTAATTTAACAAAAAACTCCCATTCTCACCACATTTTGTAATTTCCTAGTATTTTTACACCACCGGAAAATCTTAATTGTTAATTAACTTTAATTAATTATCTTAAAAATCTAACCAGGTGATGAGATTGCTGGAGAAAATATGAACATGTGTCAAAAATTGTACACTCCAGAGTTCCCTATGCATTCCATATTGTGCATAGGTATACACAAGTACGTAAAAAATACGTATTTTTACGTAATGTGCATGCAAATAGTGTATTGCATAGTGCTCAACAGTGCATAGGAGGGTATTGTACTTTGCAGTGTTTTCGCCGATAAAAACGACAATCAGGCACTTTAAAACGTTAAAAACAAGATTAAAAACGTCAGGAAAACGTTAAAATTGCGTCACAGTTGTAATTTTGCGTATTTATAGCGAATTGAAAGTGCCTTTTTAGGTGTAGTTTACTTCCGGTGGTGTTGCGTGTCAGCTGTGAGTCTGTGAGGGATTAAAAAGTTAAAAAGAAAGTTGTAAAAAGTTCGCAAAAATGGCAAATGTTGAAAAATCACCCTCCAAATCGAAGGCGAAAAGTGAAGGGAAAAATACAAGGGTTCGGTATCAGCTGTTTGATCAGGGTTTGAAAGCGGATTTGTTAAAGGTCTTCAAAGGTTTGGAACCCCTGGTTTTGGAGGAAGATAAGGAAGACCCGGAGAGTTTGGATTTGGAAGGGAGTAGTAGTGATGATGAAGTTGAAGAGCTTCCGAAGGATGCTGGGGTGATTGAGGGTTCCAAAACAAAGAAGGGTCTGTTTTGTGGAAGTTGTAATGTAACCTTTGGTGACATTGGAGAGCAAAGGGTTCATTATACTTTGGATTGGCATCGGTACAATGTGAAGAGGAAGTTGCATGGGCAAAATTCTGTTGGGGAGGCTAAATTTGATGAGATGATTGGTAAGGAAGAATTATTTTGTCCAAAGTTATGCAAGTTTATTGTAGTTTGTAGTTTAAATGCTTTGTATTTTTTGTAGATGATTTGTCCAGTATCGATGGATCAGATGATGAAGAAGTTGAGGAAACCACTGAGGATAACCTTAATCGGCTAATGGATAAGTTAGCAACTGCGAAAACGCCTGCGCCATCGTCACCAAGTCAGAAGCCGCTTACGTCTTCACAAAAAATTGAAAAGTCTCCAAAAGTGCACTTCAAGAATGGCAATGGTCAAGTTATTACTTGCTACAAGACACTTTTAACATCCAAGAATGATTCCAAAAAGGTAATTTCAATATCTTAATAATACAGTACTTGGTATTAAATCGATCAATTTGAACCATTTTAGTTTTGATATAAAATATTAACTTAATTACAGGGGAATGATAACTGGGAGAGCTTTCCAATAGTTGGCCAGCATTTAGAAGGTGTACTTAAGACTCCTTTGAAAGTAACAATCATAATGGCAAGTGGTGGCCACTTTGCGGCAGCTGTCTTTGAAGGTACTTGAGAAACGTAAACCCTTTGACATAGAATTGTTCTAAAGTGTGTTTGCTTTGTTGTAGGTCATGTTTGCACCCTGCACAAGACTTTTCATAGCTACACCATCCGTGCCAAACAAGGAGGGTCCCAAGGAGCTCGGGATGCGAAAAGTGGGACGAAAAACTGCAAGTCTGCTGGAGCAAGCCTTAGGAGATACAACGAGCAATCATTTTCCGATGTAAGTTACAGAAAAATGTAATGTACCCTGATAATTAAGGTACATTACATAAACAAGGCTTGATTCATGACTATAATTAAGATCTGTTTTTTCAGCATGTTCAAGATTTACTGGATTCTTGGAAGGAACATGTATCCAAAAGTGATCTTGTATTCTACAGAGCTATTAGTGCAAATGCTAATCTACTTTTTGGTGGTAGAAATCCAGTATTTAAAAGGGATGCAGCAAACTTAAGTAGAATTCCTTTCGTTACTAAAAGACCAACATTTAGTGAAGTCAAAAGAGTGCATAGTCTTCTTACTACTGTCCATGTTTATGGTAAATAGTTTTAAATGTTTTCATAATACACAGCAGTTTTGTTATGACCAGTATTTTTATTTTAGAATCGATGGAAGCTTTTCTGTTGGCACATACACATTTCAAGAAGAACAAACCTTCTCCAAAAATTCGAAAGCCAATTGACAGAGCGAAATCAAGATCCCCTAAGCGAAGAAATAGTTTAGAACTTCGTGAGGAAAGAAACATGTCTGATGAAAATGAGAATGTTTGCCCGGATATTGAAATTGTAGACCAAATGGTAGATTTTAGTGAGTTAAAGGTTCGTTTAGTAGCGATTATTTTTTAGCATACTATAAAATGCCATTCATTCAGAGAGAAATTCATTTTAAATCGTATTATTAGGAATATGAGGACAGCTTAACACCTGAAGAAAGAAAGAAAAGTCAAAAAAAGAAGAACAAAAAGCCTAAGCCTGAAATAACTTTTAAACTTGAAGGTCCAATCGTGGAACTAAGTGATATTTTGTCCCAGCAAGAACCAGATTCCAAACATTTTCTCACTTTATTGCAAAACGCAAAGGAAAATGAAAACAGTTTCGATATCAATCAACCTATTACTATTCAAGGTTAGTTTTCAATTACTATTTACTAGTACTGCGCAACAATCAATGTGCAATCAACCAAAGATTTTAAAATTCTTTATCTTACCGATATAGGCTCAACTTTGCTTCATGCGGCGGCACAAAAGAATCAGATGGATATTTTATGGTATGCAGAGATAATTTAAAATATGCATTGTTTGTTATTATTTTACATCCAGATTATTTATTTTGTAGGATACTGTTACAAAACGGTTGCGACCCAGCGATTAAGGACAAGTCTGGCAAAGTTGCGTATAATTTTGCTGAATCGCGAGAATGTAGGGACATATTTAGAAAATTTATGGGGGAATATCCAGACAAATATGATTACAAAAAGGTAATTACAGTATAAACATTATAAAGTACTATTTGAAGTAGTTACTATGAATTATTCTTAAATCAGGCACAAATTCCACCTCCCTTGTCAGAAGAAATGGAAAAAGAAAGGGCGGAGAAGAAGAAACTAATGAATAAACTAAAAAGGGAAAAGGAGAAGCAAAAAAAGGCAGAAAAATACGAAAAAGATAAAGAAACGGAAGAACAGAGACGCTTTCTTAGTTTATCGGAAAGGGAAAAGGTTAGATTTAAATAATTCAACATAAATTGTAACAAAGTTTTGATAATTATTGTTTTCTCTAATTTAGCGAGCATTTGCTGCCGAGCAAAGGATACTAGCACAGTGTAAGAGAAATGCTGAGAAAGCTCCTGTTCTAATCCGATGCTTTGAATGTGCTTGTGATATCACCGGAAAAGTCCCATTTGAATACAGTCAGAATCTATTTTGTACTACAAAATGCTTAGCAGCACATAGAAAAAAGTTTCCTGTTCCACTCCCCGTGTAACTATTTTTTAAACGTCAAAATTCCAATAAAACCGGCCTTTGTTTTCCACGAACAATTCGTTTTGATTGCTACCTGCATAATACATACGTAACGAGGAGGAGATGCCAATCTAACCTTCACTCTTGACATTGAAGTTGCATATTTTCATAGCATATCAGTCTGTATTTTTCAGCCACTGTCGGTATCGGAAAATTAGCAAAACTAATTAAAATGATTAGATTTAATTGCTGATTTACGTATTGCGAATAATTATTGCGATTATATCCTCTATTCAAATAACATGCATATTTGTCAAAGCTTATTTCGTTGATGGTAGGAATATTGTTTAAATATTCCATTGATTAGAATATATTGTGTTTGCTACTAGACAGTAAATGATAAAAAACCTATACACCCGTGTCTGCTCTTTTTGCAATTAGAGAAGTGTTATTTGAGACCGTACGGAATTGGACACTGCTCTTTTCAATACTTTCTCTTTTATTTAATAGCATTCCGAAATTGCATGTCAGTAAAGAATCAAAATTTCATTTTACCTTCTCTTCTCAGACAAGAAAAAGAATGTTTGCCGAGTGAGCGTCTTCAATAAAAAGTAAGTGCTCATTTTTATTTCCTTCTAAATTATGCACTATCTTTATAAGGGGAAAAGGAAATAGGAAAAGCCATCATCGTAAAAAAAAGTATTCCATTATTGACAATTTTGGATCGAAACGAAAAGGGGAGTTCATAAAACGTGTTTTCAACTTATCCAACATACTTAATTAAATTATTCATTAGGAAAATGCTGAAATTCCCAATTTTACCCGAACTTTCACCTGAGGAAATTGCATAGAAATTGATATAAGTACAAAACATGCTTGATTGTGCTTGCGTAATAACAGCCAGTACTCAACAATATTGAAATATGTTCAAGAAATCTAGTTTAATCATCTTCAAGGTGAGAAATTGACAGGTAGAGCAAACAAGTCTTGCAGCTTTTCTCAAATGGCAATGATAAATTATTTTTAAAATGCATTTTGGTGACAAGTTTGATCACCTCGGATTATAAATTGGGTCCTGTCTTGAAATTCAAGTCAAACATTGAGTGGACAAGGCCAGTATGTAAATCATGCAGTTACACAACACTTTCTTTTCTTTTTCACACCAACTTAAGCCTAAGATAAAGTTTTGATACCTTCCGGCAAATTGTGATAGCTTAAGTCATGCAGAATCGGTTTCAAATAGTTACATAAAACACTGTAGGTGTTTATAAAGCATTGAAAGCAGTCAAAAACTTGAAAGTAGGCAATATTTCATATAAAATTTGTATTATGACAAAAAGTTGATAAAAATAAAGCAGTACAGAAAGTTTTGTCAATTCATAGGTGAAATGAATGAACAGTTTTCCTTGTATATAAGTGTCTTGCAGCAGATAGGAAGTTCTATGTATTTCTCACCTTTATTATTGCGTAATTTTTAATAAAAAAATGAAGCAAACTTTAATTATTAATTCTTATTTAATAATTGACATTAATATTGAAATTTTGCAATAGGTGCAGAAATCATCTATATTGATTAAAATTCGGAATTAATTAAATCATTTTTTATGTCGCCAATTTTGTAAATGCTAAATTTTGGTAACCAACTACAATGCAATGTACTACTGTCTACTGTACCGGAGTTTGAAAAGGAAAATAATTGTCTTTCCCTTTATCATCAGTCAATACAATTGTTAAAAAAGCTGAAACAAATGGACAAATGAAATGAAAAATATTCACCAAATGAACCGTTCCGTTGTTCACTTCTAGTTCGACTCTTCGACGTTTTCACTCTTTTCACTTCAAAAATTTAACCCAGCAAAAGGAAAATAAACGAGACAAAAGACGAGAAGTTTGTTTTTACAATCGCTTACAATGTTTAGGAAAGGGTCTTATCCAAATCTAGTATATTAATGTGCAGGAATATACCGAGAAAAACATAAAGGGATTCAAATTGTGTAAATTTGGACTTCATACGAGAAAGCTGGACCTCTCATTTTTTAAAACGTACGAAAATTGTAAAAATATCTCACAGAAGTAGGCTTTCACTTAAAAGTTCCCAGTGCCATGTTCTCTGACAAGGTCCTCTCATTCATTCATTTTCATTCTCTTTTCATCCACGGATGAGTTCAAAATCTATCGAATAAAATGTACAGGCGGATATTTCAGCAAACTTTGCTTTTGAATCACTCAAACAACATCCGTTTGGAACGTAATGGGAAGGTGGAAAGTACAAAAGTATTTAAAATCTTGCCAATTGCAATTATATAAGTTGTGCAACGAAAGGTGATACATGTTGACGTTGACATGTTATTCAATAGCTTTCAAAAGAATAGAATACGGAAGGAAGAGGAATTATAGAAAAAACTTGTGTCTTAATGGTTTGAGAGATTTTTAAGTTGGTTTGGAGCAACAGTAGTTCAATTCATCAGAGGTGAGAAATAGTGCAAGATTGCTTTGCGGAGTGATGGACGAGGAAAAGAAGCTGTTGCTGGCTCGATGAGTTTTCTTATAAGAGAATATTAAGCGTTTTCTAAGGTTTTATTTTATGCTTTTTGCATGGAACGGCTTTTTGTGGCACAGGAGCAAACACGAGTTTAGCGAGAGGAATGCCGTGACATGCCATCCCCATCACCGTTTCTGTTTTTCAGCTTGGCTCAAGCATTTTCTCACATTTTGAATCAGTCCAGTCCAGGACATTACTTTGCATCGTTTCTCAGCTCAGCGCGAGAGACTTTAATGAAGTGTGTGGGATAAAAGTGGAGGAAAAAGTTTTATCATCGATCATAATAATCTTCAGTTTTTGCGCATATCTCTTAGGAAAACTGCAAAACTTTAAAATTAAGTGATTTAAGGAAACCCCATTCATAATCATATTTATCGTAAAGTTGCAAAGGAATTAGAGGATTCGAGCTTCAGACAATTGTCAACGTTGACAGATATATCAAAGCTTATTTGATAAAGCCGGTATTGTATTCTGCTTCATTTTGCAGCATTTTTTTCACATTTTATTAAAATAAAAATTACTGCTGCTAATTGCAAACCACAGTGAAAACTTGCAGAAAGTTTGCAAACATAGATTGTGGGCATGGAAAATAAAATCTTAGGAAAACAAATGGTCTGTGCCTTGTCGTGTAGTTTCAGTGAATTAGCTTTGGTATTTAAGAGCGCTGTTTACTTGAAGTTTTTTGTTTTTCTCTTGCTTAATCTGACATTAAAGGAGTGCTGTGCTTGTTTAATTAAGCCTACGTTTTTTTCGCATTAGACAAACACAATTTTTTTAAAAGTTGTTCCTCTCTGTGACTTTGACATTAGAAAAAGTCCTTGTTCCAGGGAGTTAGCTCTTGTTCCAAAGTTTTTTCAACAAAAGTGAATGAGTTTTTTCTAAAGAACTATTTGATTGGAGCTCCAGGCTTGTAACGTCTCTTCCTGTCGTTTGTCATTCACGAGAGCTCATTGAAAAAACAGCTTCAAAGACGGAAACAAGACAGGTAACAAAAGCCAAAATTTTCCTCTGAAAAATGAAAAATATGAATTCATAAAAAACGGAAAGATGGCAAATGTAAACTTGGGATTGCAGAAAGCTATTTTTTCCTAAAATTGCTCTTTTTCAAGAATGATGAAGAAAATCCATTATCTACCTTGTAAAATAAAGATCAAGAGAAAATTAAAATAATGCTTTCTTTGTTTTTTTCATGTGGATAGGTATGAAACTTATGACCCGCAGAACCAGACACCTTTCTCGTTTAGTTTATAATAATGAAAAATATTTCTGCAAGTGCAGATAATTCATGCAATTCGAAAAAAATTGAAGCTTAAATAATATTTGTGATTCTTTTCATAAGAAACGAAAGCATGTGTTATTCTACAATTTGGTCAGCAACTCTATTTTAAATTAGAGTAGCTCTTGTTCGTCTCTTCTGTTCTCTTTATTGGTTAAAATGCACAACTGAATATTTTAACTTTTGAACTTTCTAAGAATTTCTGTATTAGCATGATAAACACCTCAAAATCCTTCACAATGAAATCTCTCAAGAGTGATCAAGGAAAGGAAATTGTTCTCCATCTCAAACTCCCCATTACTTCTTCATCACAACCGCAACATCTTTGTTGTTGGAGGAAAATAGCTGATATTTTGCTCTTTCCATTTGACAATGAAACTTAAGCTTAAAAGTAAACACTGCTTGAGCAGGCAGCACACGAGAAGATTACTAAAACTTGCAATCACCCTTTTTGATGATGAGATCACCCACTTGCACGTTTATAGCAATGAATTTAACTTTAAATAGGAATTTTATAGGTTGCATAAGCGGAATCTTGTTCAGTTTTCTAAAAGATATGCCACGGACAAGTTATTTGCAACGGCCCGATTGAGGAAACAGGGAAAAGCTATTCGGTGACATTTTTTATCAACACCGCCACATCAACAAATTCCAAAAATTCTTCCACATTCCATGTCACCTTGTTTTGCAAAGAGTTTACGAGAATTTTAAAATGGAGTGTTATTCTCGTCACAAACACGCATGTAATAAAATGGTTTAGAATTTTTCCATATTTCTTCAAAGAATTACTGTCTTGTCCTGAGTAGATCTTGAGAGGACAAAAATCGTGTCATTTAGCTTTGTACTGTGTGGCCGCGTTCAGAGGTGGTGATCATCAGGTTTATCCTCTGATCTTGTCGTCATCTTTTTTTTATTAATGTGTGGGTTGTTTTTGTTGTCGCACACACGCAGCGCTTTAGATACCTCTGTGATGTACAAAAACACAACTTTGGAACTGTTTTTAGTAAAGTCGAGGATTATTTGGTATGATGCCGAAAATTATAAAATTTTGTTTAAAATATCAATTTTAACATAGGTTGAATCCACATACATCTGGTTAAAATAATATTATAGAAGTTTAAAATCAGTCAGATCGAGTCTCTTAAAGTTAGGTATTTTTACAATATTTTTGCTTGCTCTTTGCCAGATTGTGCCTTGTCTCCTTTTCCCTTTTAAATCTTAAACCCTTTCCGTATTTATAACGTTCAGCTTAATGTCAACATCAACTATCTTCTTTTCCTTTTAGAAAGTAGAATGTGCTTGAAAGACAAAGTTAGCTTATTTTGACCATAATGAATAAAACTAACTTTCAAAACGGTTATGTCGGCTTGCGTTTCAATAACACACCGGCGTGGCTGTAGATCGTAAAGGAAATTAGTACTTCAAATGGCTCCTGTGAATTGTTTAATGCTGATTGCCATTTTGCAACCTGTTTACGTTCACTCGCGTAACTATTCATATTATCTAAATGGAATGCTACCGCATAGGCTTTTTACTTTAAATTGCAATTGCAACATACTTTTCAGATTATTCTAAAGCTTTTGCATAAAATCTTTCGATTATTGATTACGCTTTAATAATGATCATAACCGAAAGCAAGAAAAACTCACAATCAGAAAAAAGTCACTGGATTTGTTACAGAAATTACGTTATCTAAAATTCCACCGCCCCCTCAATTTTTTCACGTCAAGTGTGCTGGTGTCTGAATAAAAAAGGGTTTGATACGGGAGACGTGACTGTAATTACGATACAAACTTGAATCAGATTTGGTGTTGTTGATTTGGTTTCTGTTGGTTGGGCTTACTTTTCTTTACTTACGTGCTTACATACAAGTTATCTAGACTTACTGCTCAAGCAGTTTTTCTCGTATATATTTTAGCTACTGTAAAGCAAAACAAAAATATTTTGCACTGGATGATTCAAATATTTGATTTATTAATTTGTTGTTGAACATTTTCATTATTGTCATAAAAATCATTTAGAAATCTTAGTTTATAAATGTATTTATCATTTTAGAAAACCAGGTCGGCGTTAATCAAAGTGATGATTAATTAAGATGCAAACGCTCAATTTTGGAATTTGTAAGGTGTGGAGAACAAACCATTTCATCTATCACGAGACTGGGATCAGTAGGTTTTCAAATCTCAATGGAATTCATCAAGTTGCATAAATTGCATAGCTTCCTACTTCTTAAAAACATCTTACTTGAATAGCTGCAAATTTACGCTTTCTAAGGCTTTGCTGGGAAATCAAATCCACACATGACCCAATTCCTAGGGTGAGAAAGCTTTCTTGGCATAATCTCTTCCTCTCTATAACCCAATTATCTTATTTTGCTTGTAAAAATCAATGTGAGAAACTGTTTTAAACACAAAACCTTACATTTCTGTTTGAATCATATCAAGGTTTTTTAGTTGAGAGTCTCAACTTGAGACTGCAACAGATGCGATATTTAACGGTGCATAATGGAGGGTTTGGATTAGCACAGAATAGGATTACAAGATATCACTACCTACGCGATATTATCCAAGCTTATCTAGCAACCCAAATATGCTGAAGAAGTCGAATGATGGTATTTATGACTGTTTCTTTCCAGTTCTTTATTTTAGAAATTGAAATGAGCAGGTGTGGTGAAAAAATAAGATTAGAAGGTGATGAAGAGTGAGAGATTTAGCGAGAAATGAATAGATTAGTGAGGGATAAACACATGTCATTACAGTATTGTTATGCAGATCATTTCTTCTGCTTGATTTTTGTATTCCTGTATTATGCGATCTTCTATGCAGATCTCTTTCTAAATAGGGAAAAGAAAATGATGAGAACAACAACGATCTTTCCCCTAATGATGATGATTGAAACTGGAAGCAAGATATTATCTCCATATCTGTAAATATGATTTTGGTTATAGCGTTTGTGAATATGTTTGAGTTGAATTAGCTCCTCTGATAGTCTCCTACCAGTAATCCCGATGTCAATTTGTGTACATACAGTCGAAACTCGATATAACGAACCTCGAAGGGCGACACAAAAATGGTTCGTTATAACTATCGATCGTTATACGTAT
>JAANSO010001576.1:0-16391 GCA_036507315.1 Lepidocyrtus fimetarius | reverse complement strand
TTTATCTTAGTTCCTTAGTAGAATAGATGACTATTGTATACTTGTCTAAATTGTTTTGCACACATTATCTTCAATTATATAACATTTGTAATATTTTTGTTTGGGCTATGTGTGAATCTGAGTTTTCTTAAATAAATCAAAATCAAATAGCTTTGACCTATGAAGTATTTCACATAAAATTATTTATTTTTAATATTAATCAACAAAGCCACGACAATTTTTCCATTAAGAAATATTATTTAAAGAAAGATATTCTTTAAAACTTTTTACTTGCAGGATTACTTCTGTGAAGTGCATTTGTTAAACCATTTTAAAAACGAAAGGGGCAAAGAGAGACAAGTCGTGTTTGTTTTCCATTTTAGTTTCAATCGTCCTTTTAAATTTAAATGGATTTGCAGAGGGTACCTCATTAATTTTTCTTTTTTATCTTGAGCAAGTTTCTTTTGGAATTTTAGCTACTGCTAATTATCAATTTAAACTTTGACAGGTTGCTTCCCAAACTCTGTTAGAGAAGGGGAAAATGTATATCCAAGGTTTAGCACACCCAAACCAATTCAAATCGAACAGTCAACAACAGAGCCCGACACATTTTACAGTCAATCGAACGAGCAACCTCCGCCTTTAGAAGATACAGAATACCAAGGAAGAGTGGAAGGCGCTGGTGGCTTTATTAGTTTGGAAAAATGCAGGACCAACTTGGCCACAGGCAAGCGTCTCTGTTCTTCCGTTAACGTCCAAGGTGAAAAAGAAAACGAAGTTGTGGAAGTGGAGATATTGCGTCCTGACGGTACTTCCAGAAATAGACCTATTGAAACCATAGCTTCAGACCTTCAAAAACAAGTTAATGCGATTCAAAATGATTTGAATAATGTATTTAGCAAAATAAATTTCTAATACAAAATATTCCTGCGTAATTTCATAGTGTTCGGCGATTTCAATTTTAACTGTTGTCGACTTTAAACTATCTGGAATAAAGAAATTTTTATTAGTAAGTGCGAAGACTGAGATTGTTTAAAATTTTTATTGCAATATTGCAACCAGATGCGTTAAATTAAATATGTTATCAATCTTTGCTAGTTTGTGCATTTCTGGCAGTAAACATGAAACACGCAAGTTTTTATTTAATTTATTATTAGTTGTACAAACAAACTACTTGCCTCGACATCTGAAATACAATTCTTTACATGAATTCATGAACTAATTGAGGAAATAACATTCAGACCAGGTTTTGATTTTTAAATGACTTGCGTTATGATAGGATGTCATGTTGGCATTTATTTTATTGATCATTGCCTGATTTGAAAAAGGTTGACTCGTAGAAGAATAAAAACGGATTTTGATTGAGATGGTACGCGGCATGAACTTGGTGCGGGTCAGGTAATGTCAAAAGGTCTTAAATGTTTAAATATTGTTTAAGAGCTCTAATGTAGGGTTACGCATTCTGGGTTTAATGGTTTAATAATGATTTTTAAAAAATTTTTAGCTCTATTAACAATCATCGTTTGCTCAGGAAATTTTAGAAAATATGACATGAAATAAAAAAATTGGAAACGCAAACATTACGAATGACCACTAGTTACCCTTATAATTGTTAAAACCTTTATTTTATCACGTTAAAACATACAATAATCACGAAAAGTTAAAATGATATTTAGTAAATAAGAAAATAATTTTTATTACTTTCATCAAACACGGAATCAAACGTTTGCAAATAAAATCACCGTACGCGCTTCTCCTTCCTCTTAATTCTTTACAGGAGCGGTAACATCGTTCCAGGTCATTCCCATTAGGCCCGTTAAAAACTCTTCCAGATTTTATTTTCTTTTCATACTCCCCCCGTGAAAGATTCCTAATGAATTGAAACCTCGGGGATCTCCAAGGATCGAAAGAAAACTCTTCGTAAGTCTTTATCGGATTGTTGGATATAACACCTCCAAATCTGCTTTGACCACCTCCATTTGAAAGAATTTTTACTTGAAATCTATTTGCCCCGGAGTGAACAGAAGGAGGGTCTCTTCTATTTTTTCCGTTTTCTTCGACTTTTAACTCAATTTTTAAAACTTTCCCGTCCTCACCTTCTAATTTGAACTGGGAACAATGACTTCTGGAGGAGCTGTTGCTGCACACGTAGAATATCGTAGAGGAATCCCCATCCACGGTAGCGTGAAAGCCGGAAGCGTCGGATGCCCATCGTGAGGTGGAGGAAGGTCCTTTAATGAATAAAGCTAGGCGGAATCCATTATCAACCTTGAATTGATTAACGGGGGAATTTGCGTCTAAATTATGTTCTGGTATCACTACAAATCCATCTTTAGAGTAGCACGTACAATCAAAATATTAATTTGAAACAGAAATTAAAAAAACAAAAATTCCTCTTAATACTTTATAAAATCGGTACTATATACTTACTTGAACTTTTTAATGAGTTGATAAGCACGAAACAAAATATATTAGAAATTTTAAACTGCATTTTAAGGAAGAATTACTTAGAATTGTTTTGTGTGTTACTCCAACTGGTTTGCAAATCAAACTGAGCAAAAACATGACATTGAAAATAAAAGTTGAATGCTAAAATCAACATTTCATTATTGAAAGGTCAAATGCTAAAATTGATAACTTTCTAGTTTGTACATCTCCAGACTTAAAATGACCTCAGAAGAACAAAGTCTGGGTTTCTGCAATATTGAGTGCGGGCGGACTAGCTCAACTTCTCATTTCCCCGTTTCATTTGACAAACAAACGTTCATATTTTAATTTAATTTACAAAGTATTTGAAATGAATATACAACCAGAGAATTTAAGCAGAATTCTGGCTTCTATTCTATTTATTCAATGTTTAAAATCCGATTTTTAATAGTTAAACGAGCCACTTTGACAATATAATATAATTTATTAATAATAATCCCCCTCCCTGTCCTCTGATGACGAGGATGATGAAGATTTTTGTCTTCTACCGTATTTTCCGCCATGGTGTCTCTAAAGTAAATTGTATGAATGTTTAAACGTGAAAGGAACAAACTAAAAAGGCTTGATATTTTAAAAAATCAATTATATTAGAGTTTACCCTGTGATATTCATCTGATTCCCCACCACGACGCCCCTAAAATTTCAAGAGTATTAAACATTTTCCAAAACGAACAAACGCATTACCGAAAAATAAATTAAATTTACCCCGTAACCTTCCTCGGACGACGACACTGTTCCCTTGCCATGATGAGTTATCTTTGTATCTTCTCTCCTTTCATTGTTTGCTATATTAGCCTCTATAACTCTGAATTCTGCGTTGCTCTTAAAAAGAAAAATAACTACATAAATAAAGATTTTAATGTGGATAAATACTTTTTAAAAACAAACCTTGAACGGATCATCTTTTTCTTCTTTTTTGGCTGCTGCGGACGTATTTAAAATAACAAAAAATGCTGCTAAGAACACTAAACAGAACTTCATTTTCGCTGAAAAACTAAAAACTTTGTCGAATATTTTAGCAGAAAATGTTAAAAGTTACAAAACATCTGAAATTTAATTGTGGCGGTAAATTTTACACAAAAAGCTTAAAGTGCGTCATCAGAGGTAATAAAGTCAACAAAATTGATAAAAACAAATGCATTTTAATTATTGCAGTGTATAGAATTATGCTCACAATCAATCCATTGTTTCATTTGGTATTTTTACGTCATTAAAATTAATTGTCCTCTTTACAGTGTCCGAATTGCTGAATAAAATTCAAGTTTACAATGTCGTGAGGAATGAAGTATCAACTATTGGGGTTTCTTGTACTGTTGAAGCTTATAAACATAAGATGATTAATTTTTAATTATAACTTTTTATTTTAACATATTATTTTAACAATCCGAACATGGTGATAGTTCTGTGACATTCTTCACCAAATCCAAAGGTGCAAGGCCTTGATGCCTTCATGATTTTTTATGCTTTTGTCAGCTCCTTCTCTCAAAAGAATTTTAATAACTTCAACGGCTTTCTCAAGGTTAAAAGAATCTTCGGAGGCAAAGCTTTGAGTTTTGTTTTCAAATAAATAATCCCTTTTAACTGCAAAATGAAGAGCAGTATTACCATCCCTATCAACTCCATTTACATTTAAGCCCCTGTCTATAAAGTACTTCACTAACACTGGGATGTGGCGCAGTGCTGCAAGGTGAAGTACGCTGGTGTCCTTGTTGTCCACTATTGAAATATCAGCACCATAGTATAACAGTTTATCAACTAATAAAGCCATTGTTTCATCAAAATTCTGTACTAAAATGTGAAGTGGTGTCTTCCCATCTAGATCCGCAGCGTTAATGTTAATCCCTCCTCGTTCCAAGAAATACTCTAAAAGTCCATATTTTTGCTCCTCTGCTGCCATGTGCAAAACGTTTCGTTCGTTATTATCTAACGAATTTATACTAGCTCCGTAGCTTAACAAAAGTTCAATCATGGTCAAGTCAGCAAGGCTTTGTTTCTTTCTTACAATCGCGTGAAGCGGTGTCCTGCCAAATTCATCTCTGCAGTCCACATTTTCTCTCACATTCAATTGAATTTTCAGCATGTCAATATCACCCCTTATAACGACTGAATGCAACGAAAGTTGCGGCTTCTTCCAATCCAAACGATTTGTATTGGCTTCACGAAATTGACTTTCCATTCGTTTTGTTTGTCTACGCGAGCGCCTTTGAAAATATACATCCTCTAAAGATAAATAGAGGAGAGTGAGACCCAAGTCATCTAGAAAATGGGGGTTTAAATTCAGCTCATGAGCTAGTTGATTTCGCGTTATATTTTTTTGTTTTGCAACTGAATTCAAAAACATTTCTCTATCTAAAAACGAAACGTTGGCTCCCATACAAACCAGAAGTTCTGCTTTGGTCCAACCTTCGTGGTGACCTTCGGCTAAACATTGTGAGAGAAGTCTTCTTCCAGTCTTATCCACCGAGTTTATATCCAGGCCAGACTTTAAAAAAATTGCTAAGTCCTTCAACGATAAGTCTTGTGTATTTTTTTCCAAATCATATTTGTTCAAGAATTCTGTATTTCTTGATTCATGTGCATTTACATAGTTGGAATCCTTACGCCCTATTAAATTATCTATTAAAAAGTGTTGTTGCGGCACATCAAGACTGTCCATATTTTTAATTAGGAAAATTTGAAAAATAACAGTTTAATTAGCAGTATATACCGTACGATAATCTTAGGGTTTGATTTTTGGTGCTATAAAAAACCTTGGAGCATGTGGGAATTAGTTTGCTTAATTTCTACACCGTTGTTTGCTCTGCTAAAAGGGCCAACTTACTTTTAAATAGTAGAAAGGTCAACTTATTTTTGGATTCGTCCGGAAAGGGGGTAAACTCGTCTTTATTACCCGACTGAAAAAATAAGCAAGTCACGTGAGTTGACCCCTTTTATTACTAGCTCGAAGAGCTAGTCTTGATTTCGGTATGTTAGTCTGTCTGTCCGTCCGTCCGTCTGTCTGTTCCCACGAGAATTTAAGAAATTTTGCAAAGCAGAAGGTTTACACCTGAGGATTTGCTGTATAGTTTCTCACTAATAATGGCCGAACGGTTAAGCCATTAGAAGTGACCGTTACAAAATCTTAAATTGCAACATATGGCAAGTAGTATATCATTCGAACGGAAATAGCTTGTAGAATATGCAAATATTTTTGCAAATTTGCAAACAGTTTTTGCAAAAATTGCATAATTTAAAAAAGTTGCTTTAAGGTATTGCTGAGTTTTAAGTATTAAAGCTTAAAACGGTATAATTTTGCATACAATTTCGTTTTTGCAAACTTCGAGCTAGTATCTAAGCAGGCTTGCGGCCTTTTATTTAGCAAGTACTTATACGTTAAAACACTTATAGATACGCAAGGTAAGCATCCTAACGGATATACGTTCAATAAAAAGATCATTTTTGTAGGTATATTAAATTTCAAGGGCATCTATTTATGTAGAGCGGCTATAAATGGAAAAATATTGTAATATTTTTGCAAATTTGCACACGGATCTACAATGAGTGTTTATATGTATTTTTCAAGGAGGTTATTTTTCATCAAATTAAAGATCGCGAATTTTCAAAAATGAACAATCTTAATGTACTCCAACCAACCAAATAATTCAGACGGTGGACCATTGCTTCCTTGTTGTTTATGTAAATTTAGTCTATAGTCAATTAAAAAATTTACGCTCTCTACATTGCCAAACTCCACAGCAATGTAAAAAAGGCTGGTTGTAGAGTTTGGTGAGTCCGCTTCTACAAACTTTACTGTAATTAAATGTTTCAGTATTTTGCATCCAGGGTTTTCTTGAAAATTATTTGCCCATTTTTTCATAACCTCAACTTGTGTCTCAGTTTCTTTGATATTTTCTAAGAAATCAGTTCCATCCTTTATTAAATATTCGATTGCAGAGTCATTCATAGATTCCATGGATTTAATAAAGACAATTTCCTTAGTTTTGTTGTCAAAATGTAGTTTAGCTTTCGGAGCAAGTTTAATGAGTCTATCAAAGTCATTGTAGTTAATTGTGTGACCCTGTTTCTTAACAGATTTCATCAGATAGTCAATTGCGGACATAAAGCTCCAGTCTTTGCTACGTAAACTCATTTTAAACACTTCAGCAAGGCACAGCATTGCACTAACATTACCATATTGGCCAGCGTAATGAACTAGTGATTTTCTCTTGAATCCTTTCTTGCATTTAAAATTTCCTCCACATTTAATTACTTTTTGAACGGTTTCGGAGGATCTGCCTTTCTTAATACAAACAGCTAAAACTGAACGTCCTTTTTTGTCTTTGCAATTAAAATCCGCATCATGCTCTTTGAATTTGTCTAAAGTCTCTTGTTTCGGCTGATGGTGCTGAATTAGCGTAAGTAGTGGAGTGTTTTTGTCCAAATTTCGGAGTTGTAGCAAATTTTTGATAGAATGAGACTCAATGTATTCAAACAGAACATCACATTTGGAGTAGTGTATATGAAAAACTGTGTTGAGATGGGCATCGCGTGCAAATATATTTACTTTCTTGGAAATAATAAGTTCATTTAAAAGCAAAGGGTGAATCGACTTACAAAGTATTGGGGTCCGGAAATAAGAGTCTTGTTCTTCTAAAAGATCATTATTTATTCCGGAAAGAAGCCGCAAAATTTCTATTTTTTGCTGCACTTGACTCTTCGTATCGAGCAAAGTATTTTCTACACACTCATGAAGAACTAAATTTGCAGGTTCACAATATGGAGGCTTCAGCATTTTACGAAAATTTTGCTTATTAATTAAATATTGGCATGTTGAGATGTTGCCACTTTTTACTGCAAAAAACATTAAATGAATGTCTGTTTCTTTTGTTAATTTGTTGAGCACATTTTCAAACAAGAATTCTACAAATTTAGCACTAGAATACCAGATTGCTAAATATAGAAAACCATCACTAAAAATAGAATTGTCAAGGATTTCGTGAAGATTTAGATTATTAAGCGCCGTAAAAATACCGAAATAGTCTCCATAGACGCAGGCGGGAACCATTTCGTTCATGTACTCTTTGCTTGCCTCGAAATCATATTGTAGCGTTTTGTTTCCTATTAAAATATTTATAAAATAGCAAATTTCGTTGTTTAAAAAGCAATATGATTTCGTTTTATACGTTTTAAAACTTGAACAAAATTCCAGCTCCATCTCTTTGCACTCGAAAACCTTTTTTAATAGTTTTGTCTGCAAAAGTTGAAATGAATTGTCGGCTTTACTTTCCAAAAATTGTAGTATCAAATATGCAATGAAATATTCACCGATTGTTCTGTGAATAAATTTTGGCTCTGAAATTGTACTGGATTTCTGTAAAAGTCCAACTTTTAAAAGTTCCTCAAGTCGAAGGTTTGTTTTATATTTTTCCTGTAGAGAATACATCAGATCAGGAAAAATGAACTTTAGTGATAATTCAACGTGTTGCAAGTGAATTTCAGTTTCTGTTAGTCTATTTTCACCGTAGGTTTTCATATACTTTTGTGTTTGTTTTTTAACTAATCCATTGTATAGTTCTATTAGGGATCCCACATGTATAATCCCACTATCATTTGGATCGTTCAGTGCTGAATGTTCCAAAGCTTGGTCTTTGTACACTTCCCCGATTAAAAGACATTGTAGAGGTATTCCCGCAATGTCTTCGTCTTTTTTGCTCAGCTTGAGTTTTAACTCAGATAAACAATTATCAGCGAAGGTTTCAAGTCTTGAAAAGTCCAAGCAATCCGATTCTGATGACCAAAAACGTTTTAAAAAATCTATCTGATCTTTCTCATTGAACGGTTGTAAATTATATCCAAAAACGTTGAGAGAACTCTCCAGTTCTTGTAGAAGATGCGGCCTAGTAGAGACCCAGAGACGAATTGAAGAATATTTTTGAAGATGCTCTAGTATTTCAAATGCTAATCCGGTGTTAGATGCAACAACCTCATCTAAACCGTCAAGCATTAGTTCTATCTCAAGGTCATTGGATTGAAGCTTTGAAGAAATTAAAGACTTTTGACTGGGCTTTGCGCAAAATAGAGCAAAACATGTGGCTTCAACAATTGCGTCAATTTGCCTCATATCTTGTATTCCTGACTTTCCTCCGTTTGCTTTAAAAATATTAACAAACTGATTCATTCCCACCAACCACACAACTCGATCTGAGAATTCATGACGTAATTTTTGACAAAAACTGTGCAACAAGGTTGTCTTCCCCATTCCAGGGCTATCTGCTATGCAAATTGGATGATTCCCGAGTTGACGTTGCGCGATAAACTCCTCTTCTGTCGATCTCATTTGATCCTTATCTGTTAAAGCTTGTATGGCCGAGAAATTATCATTTGATTTCAAGTGGGTCCATTTGTCTTCTTCACAGTGAATCAAATGGACTGGACAATTGGTTAGTTTACAGATTTTATCGAAATGACTACGATGATCAAGGACAATGCATTTTTGAATCATTTTATCACCAATTAGTTTTGTGGAGTGTGCAGGTGTTTCGTTTTCAAAGATATTGTTCAACGCTGGAAGGGAAATTCCACTGAAGATAAAAATGTCATCGGAATTTGCCAGTTCTTTTATGAGCCTTTCTTTGTTTAAGTTACTGCGGGTGATTAAAGTCCTATTTACGTAATATGTAAGCTCCGTAATAATGCTGTTTTGTATCTGGTACTCTTTTTGTATTAAATCTATTAAATATAGAAAAAAATTATCCAAAAAAAGATCGGATATAAATGGAGGTCAAAATTGACAATGACTTACCTGCGGTTAAAGTTAAACCAATTGATTTTAAAGCTAGTAGCAATTTATCCAACGTGGCTTCGCTTCCATCCTTTCCAACCCATATTTCAAGAACTTGCCTCACAACTTCCGACAGCTGCATCTTATTTAACAGTTGATCTTGTTTAAGTTGTTTAATATCTGCAAGGTTAACTTCTAATTCAGTTGCTAAGGAAGGCCAATTTTCATGGAGTTTATGATAATCATCCGCTTTGATCATTATTTTATGAAAGTTTCGAACGGGGCAATCTGAAAATGTTAATTAAACATTTTTATTACACAGTTGACAATGACAATAATCTTTTAAAATAAATCTCATACCTTCCGTCCCTACTTGAACAAATTTGAAATCCATGTTAAGGTGGAACAGCCAATGTGACGGTAAACTAGTTCACTTAAATTTAGTTCTTACCCACTGAAAATTATATTTGATAACTAAAAATAATTAAATCTTTTGAAAGAACTCAGCAAAATTAAGAGTGGGTGGTGTGTTTTTGTCGAAAAGGTTTTATGAACTGACACATTATTCAATCTCCCATTCATCAATTCTCGAATTCGGTTATCTTGGTTACATTCCGCTGATAAGGGAATGGTCAACTACAAATTAGACCGTTCATTCAACAAAAAGTCTGATGCAACTTTACATAATTATCACCAACAATATCATTTTAACATAAATCATTTTGTCGAATATCAGACACGATGATGTAATTAGCTCATCAAGTAAAAAACTCAAGTGTTATCAAAACTTATTGCGAGCATGTGATTCGTAATTGTTTTTTATAGTGCGAATTCCATTATGATAACTTCATCGATCAATTATAAATCATACAGTTTTAACACCGACAAAATAGCCTGCAAATGCACGTAATGCCTTTTGAATTTTTAAAAACATAAAATGTATCATCCTATTCAATTGTCTAAATTCCAAACCATTTATTTAATTAACAAAGATATTTATTTATCCGGTTTAATAAATAATTTAACTTCAATGATTCACAAAATTAATGGGCTTAGTGGCAATTAACTTGTTAGTTAATTCTTTTATCTTGAATAACTTGCTTCAAGTACTAACGCGTGGCAAACAACACAATGATAGCCACAACATTATCTTTAATTTTTATTTCGTTTACTGATAACTTCGTATTTTATTAATTATTTTTATCGGCATTTCGAAATGACATAACTTTAACCCTCTTTACGTTTTTGAATAGACCCCTCAATCGCATAATTCTTTTTATCTTTGGTTTGAGATGGGAAAATCTAGATTTTATCTTGTTATTCACCTCAAGTAAAAAACAAGGCAAAGCAAAAGCCATTAAAGTCATCCAAAAGAGAAAGATAAAATCAATAACATCCTTTGGAACGGGAGAAAATGATTCCTTTGTTAGTCCTAAATTCTTTCTTGCTTTCTTTAGTCCATGGCTATTAACAATCCTGTTTTTAATCTGTCCTAGATTTTGTTCTTGCATCTCGAAACTTTTATTAAATCTTTTAGGAGCCTCCAACGCAAACTCTCTCGCACCCTCCCATTTATACTGCTGCAGCACCATCCTCCCCCACCTTTCAAACAAGCCCGACTCAAAAATTTGTGTTGTGGTGGATGCAATGATTGAAGCAAAGTAATTTCTTGAAATGGCCGTGTAAAACTGTTGATGAAGTTCTGGAACCTCAACAGATTCCGAAACAAACCAGTCTTTACCAAACGTTCGGAAACCGTCTGAAATTGTTGTCACGGCTTGTTCCAACTCGATAAAAGCGAATTTATTTGGCAGTTTCAACTTCACATCCAATTCTCTTTGGCTGGACGAAATTACTTTACGAACTTTATTTAAAACGGCGTCGTAAACAACCTCCAATTTTTTCATAAAATAATGAACGTCGTACACGAGAGGGAAATAAATCAATTCCGTTTTGTTTGCCAAAGTCTGAACACTTTTTATCTTCTTCTCAAGTCTCTTTGCCATGGCCTTATTTTTTATCTGGTTTTTTATAAGGGACCTGTAATCGTTTACTAATTCAGGAAAATAAACTTCCTTGAAACAATTCACCCCCAAATTCCTATCGTAGTTGCAGCGATGCCAGAAATACCCGTTCGACAATGTCGTTAGCACATTTATTTCACTCTTTGCAAGTTCTTCAAAATTTAAAGGAGTTTTTGGCGTTGGAGTGTAGCTTATCTCGGAGAAAAGGTCAGCCTGATAACCCTGAGAGGTCAGAAGGACCACAAGATTCCAAGCAAACCAGACACCCATCAGACTCGAGCTCCGCATATTCGTCACTGCGGAAATCCTCGGCGTTTGCCCGATTAAAATACTAATCAGGCTTAACCAAACTTGTTTAACGTTTTTAATTATAAAAATAATGCAGGCAATTCTACCGAGATTTTCTTTGGAATTTATTTCGCTGTAGACGAAAATAAAAGAAGTGAGCAAACCGGAAGTAAACAAAAGAACCCAAATATTCCAACTGAAGGGAGTAACTAATCCAGCGATTCGAAATGCAATTAAACTTTGCGAATAATCCTTGATCACAACAGTGAATACGATTTTATCAGTCAAAGTGAGACTAGAAAGTGGGGCAAAATAAACAAATAAAACCCCCAGGTCCACGAAAACAGGTTGTTTGTAAATAATTGAAATTATTTCATCCAATGTTTGCGATTCTGGAATTAAACTCAAATTGTGCTTCGCCACTGCCGTCAAAATAGAACAGATTTGTGGGTCCAGCCATTCCTTGCTACGTTCCTGGGTGAACAATTTGCAAACTTCAAAAGATTTTGTATTTCCCGCGTAATAATTTTTTGCAGTGGCTGAAATTATAGATTGAACTTTGAGTCCCGCCATCTTCCTGTGCAGTTGCCTCCACTTCAATTTGAAATCTTCTGTTTTGCCCGCCTTTTCAAAATCTATTTCCCACTTTTCACCTTGACAAGGAAATGAACAATACAAAATGGAGAAAGCCTGTGGAAACCGAAACGTTACAATTGAAACCGTCTCAGTTGCAAAAACCGCCCGGAGAAAGTTTTTCTCCCGATATGGAATGTTCTTCTTTTTTGAATTGGACAATATCCAAATGAAATCCATTTTATTCCAAATCACGTGGAATAATTGAAACCCTGGCATGAACCTCCCTTGCAAATCTTTCTGCATTGCGAAAATCCCTTCAAAGGAAATAATGAGGACCTTACAGTGTGAGAATTTCTGATTCATTTTAAGAAATCTGTGGTCCCATGTTTCCAGTGCAGTGTCTCTTTTTGTCCCAAACTGGTTTTCCACTACGAGGGTCATCTCCACCTTTGTAAATCTCTCAATAGCTTCAATAAAAGTAAAATGAAGCTTATCTAAAAATTTTCTTTCAAATTTAACCTTCCTTCCGGACCCGTGCATGATGTATTCATAATAGTGATGATAGAATGTAAGTGAGCAACTCTTAAAGATTTCCAGCATCTGGGAAATATGTCGGGAAGCCAATATCCCATTTGAAAATAAACTAGGCTGTGAAACGACGTCATTTACATCGAAATCTTCTTGATCTTCACAGTATTCAACGCAACCTTCCCTTCCTTTGCAAGAAATCCCGACACATTCAGAGTAGTGGGAACAGTCCATTTCTTTGTTGAGAATGCAGCTTGCGGTAGAAGTGTAACAAAATTTTTTAGATTTCCCATTACAAAACCGCCAGCATTTCCCATCATCAACTACACTGCATCCAGTTTTTCCCGAAGAGTTCTGACCTGGCTCATTTGTTTTAAAAGGACAGAATTCCACGCAATCCTTTGCTGCGCCCTTACAGGAGTGTCCAATGCAATGGATAAACCTTGAACATTCAAGTTTTTCTTTTGATTTTTCGCAAGATTGGGAAGTGTAACACCATTTCCCAGAGTTCCCCTCGCAGTAGCTCCAACATCTTCCCCCGGGAAGTCGATTGCTGCAGCCAGTGCTTCCAAATGTAATTGAATATATTGTGCGAGAGCTTGTTTGGTTTAAAAGCGGGTCCAAAGCTAAAGCTGCACCAAGCTTAAATGCAAGTACAAGAAATAAGCTTACTTGGATTTGTAAAGACATTTATGAAAACTTTCCATCGACTTTGCAAAAATTTAATGTGATAGCTTGCAATAGGTTTAGGTTTATAAGGCAGACATACACTGAAGTTTAGCAACTCTTCCCCTTCCTTTTTTGCGAAACGTCTGCAACTATTTTAAAAGATTTCAGGTACTTCCTGGAATTTATATAACCAGAAGGCGGGTTAGCTCGTGGATTTCTAAAATCAATTTTTAGACTAGTAAACTGGTGAATTCCACCGAAACATTTTTATTCGACACAAAATCTTAAGTGATAAGTACATAACACGAATGCTCATTAACTCATTGGGCAAATTTTTGTAAAATATTAAGATTTAATAAATGGAGATATGATTTTAGACTCTACATACTTTATCCGTGACACCCTGACCCTTACAGTAACAATAACCCAAGTTGCAGAATGACAAAAGGTAATCAATCTATAAAGGTTCCAAAGAAATTCGCATATATTTCAAATTATAATTTTGAATTCATTTCACCTCGACTATAAAGTACTGTATAATTTAAATAAATGGAAAAAATATTAAATTCTTCAATGACATGTTTTAACTTTCAAACATACAAGACCACTATCTATACGTCTATGTAATCTTCTAAATGTCCCTCTCCCGCTGGAACCCAATTATTGGACTCATCCACAACATTCAAAGATACGATAGAGTCCTTCAAGTTGGAAATGATCTCTCCTGGAACATCACTGCAAGGCAGAAGCTTCAAATTCTTAAGACGAGTCCAAATGTCCTTTACAACCAAGCAGTTTTCCTGATCAAGAACGAGCTCCAAAGTCTCCAATTTCCCCATAATCTTTCCAAGTTGCTGAAGTGCTTCTTTTTTATAGTTTCCATGGAAATGGAATGAATTTAAATGTGGCATTTCGTAGTCGTCAATTGTCCACTTCCCTGTTTTTGCATTGCTTTCAGCAGGGCCCAATTTCCTTGTAACCCAGTCCTTTTCCACGCATCCGCTACTTCCAAAGTAGAACTCCCGGAGCATAGGCATATTCTTCAGATTGTTTAAATCGAAGGTGAGCAAGTTTCCGTAAAAAGCTTTGTAGTGCAGCTGAACTTTGAAGTGGGTCAAGTTGGGAAAGATGCAATCTCCAAAGAAAAAGCTGGGCTTCTCTGGAATCTCTTCCTCCGGATACTCATCACAGTCAACTTGGAACTCCAACTTCTTTAGTGTCTCACGAACTAAATGAAAAGGTGGCCAGGAAGGTTCCTCTTCTTGCTTATAGCCTTCAACACCATCCTCAAATGCAACTGCTAATTTAAGCTCTCGAAGGGATGGGTTTTTGCATTCACTACAGTTTATGAAGTAATCTTCCAGAGAGGTCCCCCAATATGTTCCATTCTCGGGGTACAACGGAGCGTTTAAGGACTGCAGCCGAAACCTTTCGTCACGCCCTGTGGCATCACCGAGTCCATATATTATGGCAGCCCTGTCTTCATTATGACCAATACCAGTTTGAAGATTCAAAGTCTAAAACAAGTAGTAAAAAATATAAAAAACCCGTTCAACTGTACAATGTTTGCTTAGATATACGACCTTGATCTTACTTTAAGATTGGGTATCATACAAAACATGCGTGCCATCACTTCCTTCTCTTGCGAATCACTGAAACTAACGAAACCAGATTTTTCTTGTGGTGTCGAAATAGTAAGTGTAGCCACACGAAGTGTCTCAAAAGTGTTCTGAAACCAAATCGGAGGTTCCTGTGAGCGATCACCAAATCTGTCTTTATTTGGGTCCACTGAGTAGGCTTGCTTCATCACCAGTGGAGCCATGGCAAAGTCAGTGACATTGGAAGCGTGACACAGTATCCATCTGAGGCCAGGTAAGCCGGATTGGCTCAAATAGTCTCCACCCCAAGACACAAAAATGCATTCGCCAACATCCAAGTAGGTAGCGTTTGGATTGATGCATTTCTCCCAAATTAGTTTCCTTTCGGACTCCCCTTGAATCCCATCTTCTAAAGGATACATCCAGCATTGACTCTTGGCGAAACGGTAGTTCTTGAACGGTAACTGCTGAAGGCAAAACGGATCCTTTCGAGCAAGAGCTTCAGCCTTCTGAGCTTCAGATAGATTTGCATAATCCTCTTCACTTCCACCAAATGCCTAAGACAAGACAGTACAAACGAACGTTGTTAACGCAAAATGAAGCAAAGGTTTAAAACATTCAGAAAATAAATCAACAACTAATGAAAAATACCTCGAGTAAGATTGGAATTGTCTTGTAATTGATCAGAAAAACTGCAGTGTTCCTCCATTTCAGAAAAGCTTCATCCCTCCACATCTTGTTCAAGCCTCGGACACATTTCAAATCTTCAACGTGATTAATATGACCAATAACAACCCTCACAATCTGCAAAAACATCACATTGTCAATTATTAAAAGCTCATTTATTAATTATTTAATATTTTCAATCCCAATTAGTGCATTTAAAAATTGCTTTAAATTAAATTAAAAGTTACCACGGGAATTTCCAATGGATTCTTGATTCCAACAGTTTCTTTTTCAGCACTGCTACTGCTAACAGCGACACCAATATTTTTGGAAGGCTGCTGCGGGACTATGCTGAAGTCTCTTCCCCTTAAGTCCATTTTTCAGTGTAATAAATCAAGGATCTATTTAGCGAATTACTTTATTATTATTTAGCGTTATTTTCACAAGGAAAATTAATTTTAAATTGATACGGTAATTAAAACTTGTTCAAAAAGAGCAAAATCACAATATTAAAGGATTATATCTGCGAATGAATGGTACAAGTGACTCGCGCAGCAGCTGTGGTTGGAAAAACCTAAGCATTGGAAGGATAGGAAGAATCGGAAAAGGATTAAAAATGTGCTTTTTAAACATTGCGAGTATACAATGAGCTGAAAGAAAAACGCCGGCTTTATCCTGTCAATGCTTTTAAAATTCAGCTGTGTGAAGTTAGAGATTATCTGCATGGGAAGTATTGCTATCTTCCAAATGAAGCACATGTCACCCTAACGGGTCAACATGTCATGTAGAACTTGATGAGCTGAATCGAATGACACA
>JAANSO010001575.1:0-16392 GCA_036507315.1 Lepidocyrtus fimetarius | reverse complement strand
CCAGAGTTTTGAATTGCATCTAATGTTTCTACAAAGGTTTGAGTAAAGAGGATAAAAACGATGCAAGAATTTAAACTAAACTTCCTTGTGAATTGAAGATATCCTTCGTTTTGTTGAATGCTTAGGGTTTGCACAATTTCTGAAAATGTATTTGTGACTCCAAACTTTTCAAAAAGGTCAAGTACAAAGGGCTCTTCAATACGGAAGTTTATTTTATCCCAATTGAAGTATGTGAAGGGAAATAGAAATGATGAATTTGAATCAAAAATCGGGATTGAATCGTTAGAGTCATTTGAGGAACCATTTTCCTTACCAGTGATTATGTTAACGGAGCAATCAGATTGAAATTCAAAAGGAAAATTAGAAAGAAAGCTGGAGTTTCCGAGGGCAAGTTGTAGAAAAAGAATTAGTATTACTTTAAAGTTTTGAATGAAAGGAAATGTATTCATTTTTAAAAAAACAGACAGAACTAATGAAATTTTCTAAATTACAAGGTTAACACTAAGGTATACTTGCAAACTGATTGATTCAGACACAAAATGGTAGACTTTTAGTGTTATATTGATTTGCTTATGTCAATTTTTAAAAAACTAAAGTAGGAGGAGTTTTATAGTTATGTAGCCAAAACTTGATTATCGGTTTTGGTTACGTCAATGAAAGACGTGTATGCAAGTACTAAAAACTTTCACATTCAAAAAAGAACTCAACTTTTCTTCCGGGTATATTTTACATTTTTGCTCATGCAAGTTAATGATAATAGGTTGATAATAGATTAGTATTTGAAAGTTTTCTTTAGAAACTATTGTTAAGTATTTTAATGGTTTGTTTTAAAAGTTGAATGAGTACTTGTTTCAGTTCATAATTGCATTTAGTTTTACTTCTGTGCATGTTTCGGAATTTTTTTAACTTTGCATTGCTTTACAGGAAATTCATAACGTAATCCTCTTAAGTAATATAGCGATTTGTTTTAATCCTAATCTTCCTTGAAAATGTTCACACACTGAAAATGTAAACTGCTTTAGGACGCACACAGAATCCTCTTGTATTCGGCTTTTCTATTACAAAACTTTTCCCATTCACAAGGTCTAAATGTCTCAAAATGAAAGTTGTAGGACATGAATAGAGGGCCAATAAAATTTTCTGCACTTATTGTCAGCAACTTTTTGTTTCCATCCGCAGAGCTTTGGGTCCAACAGCTGCCATTTTAATAAAAATGTTCCTGTTTTATAGAGAAAGGGGAAAATGATAATGTTGACAGCTAACATGGATTACTTTATTGCATTTCTGGATAATGAATACGATCATGTTAATTATTACACAAAGGATGAACGGAAACTGATTGAGGGTTTCCATTCCAAGCAGAATTCCAGACAAACCAATTTTGATTTTAAAAAGTGGGCGATAATTAAATTTTATACCCGTCCTTTTCTATTTTCTGAATGAAAATATTTACCCTTCATCTCAACTTTTAACAAAATCTTCTTTTTTTCTACTTTAAAAGCTGCCGTAAGCACGATCGGCTTATACTTTAAAATAACACTAAATCGGAAATTTATGGGAAGGACGCGACTTCTTTAAAAAACGTGACTTGCATCCATAATTACCCACAAAGCTTATTTTTAAGTTTTTATCATCACTTTCACTATCTTAAAATAACAGGAGCTGCGTAGTAGGAATAAAACAAAATGATAAAACTTAATCAAACTTAAATCCTCCTTGGATAAGCCCCAAAGTCAATTCCTCCAAGTAAGTCATCGATTGCAAAATTATTGAGAGTATAAAAAATGGGAGACTTGTCCTACATTTGACAAACCACGAATCTCTCATTTATATTCTATTGAACGTTTTTTAAAATAGCTTGAAAATGTCAATGAATGCTTTATTCATGTGGAGCATCTCATGGATTGTATTCTTGAAATTCAAAATCCTCAGACATTATGCTGCTGCTCAATGGAGCTGCGCCAAGTCCATTTATAAGCTTTTTTAAACAGACATTAATACGATTAATTTTCATTTTTGAGCAGAATCTATTTTTAAATATAAAAAACGAGGTAGTGAAACGTGCTCAAAGAAAGCGCAAAAATTAGTTCCCTTTGGAATTCTTTTTATTTCCCGATTATTTTTCTGTGTGCGTGGGCAGTCAATAGAGTCCCACGCTTTGTTGCTTTTTATTTATCTTGCAAAAAAACAATATTTTGCTTGGTTTTTTTACAGGAAGTTGAAAACTATGAGAGCGACACTGTTAGAAAAAATTCTATCAATGAAGTTCATCTCCCACTGAAATTTATCAAAGTCGGCAAATTAAATGCAAAATGAAGGAAATACACTGGAATTGGAGCAAATATGTCATTAATTTTATGAATTTCTATCCATTTCCCTAATGCAATGAAATATGAATCATATGAAATATAATCAATGAAGCCAAATTCAATAGTTTATGCGTAAATGAAGAGAGGAATTGACGGAAGTGTTGCGTTTTCTAAATATTATCTTTTGGTAGTAGCAACGTAGTATTATTTTCTAAGAAAGATAAACAAGACTGAAAGCTAATTTCCTTTTTGAGCACTACTTCAACCAGTTATTGTACATAATAGTGTAATATAAAACTACGCATGAACGTGACCGAACACTAAAGGCTTTTGTTCCTAAGAGTGGAAATAAAAAACAGACGAAGTTTTGCTTTTTATCATTTCACCGGTATCATTTCCTGTGCAAAAATTACAAAGAGAAAGGTAAATAAAGTTTTCACACAATCACAGTTAACATCAGCTGTTGAAATACAAAAGTTAGATATGTCTGGCATGAATAGGTTCTTTTCTAATTAAAAGTAACTTTTACAAAGGCGTCTATCTCCCTTTTCCACTCTTTTGAAGCGAACTTTCTCTGGAAAGCTGTAAGCAAAATCTCTTGTGGGAAAAGGGAAGAGAGCTCACGGTCTTGGTAATGACACTCGACAAGAGCTGGAGCTCTTNTCCACTCTTTTGAAGCGAACTTTCTCTGGAAAGCTGTAAGCAAAATCTCTTGTGGGAAAAGGGAAGAGAACTCATGGTCTTGGTAATGGCACTCGACAAGAGCTGGAGCTCTTGTGGTTTTTAAAAAGCAGCAACTAGCACAGATGCAGAATCCAGGAAATTGTGGAAGTTGCTTTCACTTTGAAGTGTTCTTGTCGTCGTCAACGTCCTCATTAGTTTCCGGCTTTTGAGAGAAGAGAATTTATATTTCTGGTAAAAACAGGCCAACGATTAAAAGATTTTTAATTTAACAGAAAATATTGACCGTCTTTGTTGAATAAAGAATTTATAAATGCGAAGGAAGACAGTGTTTAAGAAAGCATACGCAAGCTTTTATGAATTCTTTATGTACTATAAATATTTGACCTTAAATCTCACGCAATATGGAAGCTTCCATAATCTTTATTTCTTTGGGAATGACCTTAATGCCGAAATAAATTGAGTTAGTGGCCTACTCTCATTTCTCGTATTCTCACAGGCTCAATGTCAAATCGCTCCAAATACTTGAAAAGTTCTGAAAGTTGAGCAATAAAATATTATTCTTGATATCCACTTAACCCCATTTTTCTCCAGCTTTCTCCTTCTTTCCAACTCATAAGTATTATTACTGAAAGAGCAAGTAATTTTACAAGATAGATTGACATATTTCTGTTTTTATTATCTTTTATATTTCAAGCATTCTTTCTCTTCGATCAAAGTCAAAAAGGCTAGCAGGATGTCTTAGAATGCAATGGGAAACGCACACATGCATACACTCAAGAAAAAATTCATAAAAGCATTCCTTTTGAAAGGAAAGCTTAAAAGTACTTTGTTAAAAAAAACGGCAGTAAAGTGGAAAGTTAAATTGTTTCACTGTCTGTTTCACATTAAAAGAGTGCGTGTATGCACAAAAAAGAGAAAGATTGAAATACCTAGTAAGAGAACTTTCTCCGTTTTTGAGTAAAATGTAAAGGTTCACTCATACATGAAAATAAAAAAAGTTTATGAACTTCATTTTGAGAATTTAAGCTGTACTTAGAGCTCAACTATTAATATCAGTGCAAAGAATGTTGTAAATGTCAGCAAAATTAAAATGTTGCATAACATGTGATCTACTACAAAGCCTATAGTAATACGCTCTTTGTACCACAAAAATTTAAAAACTGTGTTGATTTTATTCCCAATGTTGCGTAACTTTGCTTTTTCCTATTTCTATTTTACAAAATAAATTAGGATTTGGTCAGAAATTTGACCAGATAGCCAGGATAGAAGGGAATAAACTGTGCCAAGTGAATTATCTCTTTCAACCTCATGCTTTCCTTTCATCATACGGCAAAAAAGAGAAAATAGGATTTATTTCTTGAAACTATCTGTTTGTGTTTTTGTTGATCCGGAAGGCCAGGCCAAATCCGGATAAATGTCCAGAAGGTTTACAAATGAGAATCCAGAGGGGCATGACTAGACTAATAAAAGCAAAGAAATACATTTTGGTAATGTGCTCTGTCAGTGAAGGAATGGTTTCATCCTGTGTGGCTCTTTTTGAGGAAGCAAAGGATTTGTAAAGTCAATGATTTCAACATTTGTTTCCTTGTACATTTGACATTTTCACAAGAATGTGGTTTACAAATACCTTCATTTCAATCTTTGTCCCAAGTTTATTCGGCTTTTCTTGAGTTGGCAATAACCTCCCATTTCCGTCTGTCTTTACTTTTACTCGTGACCAGAATTTACCAAATATTTTCAGTCTTTGGGAAAATAAAATTACAAATATTTTGTTTTAAAGTTAAAATTTTTATTAAGAGGTAAATATTACAAAAAAGGTTAAACAATTTATGCATTGTTCACAATAATTTTTACCTTATGGATTGCAGCAAACAATGAAAACAAACTGCAATAATTCTCGGTAAAATCGGATCCAAAGCAATTTCCTTGATAATTAACTTGTATAATCACCTCTTTACCTTCAGCCTCTTTCAAAAACATTTCTCTGAGTATTAGTAATTTCATCAATCTCCAATAAAAATTTTGGTTAGTGTTGCTTCTATAATAATTACGTGAATTATCCTCCACATAATCAATTTGTAAGATAACTACCGATGTTACATTCCAAATTTGCCAACATCCTCTTATCAAGTTATCTTTTTCATTTATATTTTCATAAGAAAGATCCTCGTAAAAATACAGGTTTACTGAACAACCAATGGAATATTTTTTGCTTATTTTTTCTGCAAACCGTGCAATGTTTTGATTATCTTCAAACAAAATGTCTTGATTGTTAAAAACAACTGCTTGGATCACCCAATTTAATACACTTTTATGTTCTTCAAGTAGTTTTTCAAAGTAAACCTCTGCGTTCTTCCAAATATTTGGAATTCCTGGAGTAAAGTAAAAATATATTTGAGGAGCTTTCAAAGTCCAAAATTTGTTCCTTGCTTCATCACCTTCATGCATCCCGTCACAACTGTAGTTCTTTTTTATTTCATTTTTATAATGAACAAGGGCAAACCAGGTAACTGAAAATAATTGAAATGTTTCAAATTTTATTCATTGATTTGAATATTAATTTGCAAAATCCTTACATTGATTAATCACAAGATTTTCGTAATTTTCTGCAATGTTTCCTAATTGTACTTGCAATTTGCAAGCTGTTGTATCAACTTCCTGTACATTTAACTGTGGAATAATCCAGGCGCCTTGTTCCACGATAACTTCTGCAAGGTTATGCGATCCAAGTAATGGAATTTCTTTGTCTATTGCTTGGATGATGACTTCATTTCTGATTATCAACCGATCCAAATCACATCTTCTCATCCATTCTTCAATGTAGTTTTGCAGTAGTGAAAAATAAATTGTTTTGCTTGCACCAAGTACACTAGTATAGAATTGGGCACGCGTATCCGGAAATTTTATACTTTCATATGCAGAAATGTCCAGTCCAACTGTAATCGCAATATTATTATCTTGTCGAAAGAGTTCGCTCCTAATACGGCTATCAAAACGTTCGTAAGTTAAAGGAAATTGATTAAAGGACACTTGGAAGGTTACTTCATTATTGTTTATAAAAAAATTTGAAGAATCGTTGAGACCTTCAGAACGAATGCATTCTTTTGCCGTTGGGAAGGCAAGAATCCCAATTTCTGGATCAATCTCAAATTTATTTAATATTGCTTTGGAATATTTTAGAATGGAGAAATTCCAAATTTTGTACCAGGGTTGGGTTGAGTACAAATTCTGTGTTGGATCGCAATAGCTTTTATCTAACTCAATCACCGCGCCTGAAATGTGTTTCTGCAAGCTTACAAGTTTAATAACGTCTTCATGGTTAAACTCTGGGATAAAGTAGAATATGTCAGATATTTTGTCTATTGTAATTGGTTTTTTGTTACTAAAATATCTATTTTGGCTGTCTAATTTTTGCATAAAAGAAATAAGCAACTCTGAACTTTTCAATTCGTTTTCGTCAAGTAGAGTAGCGACAGGACCGAGGCTCAAAAGGTCCTTCATAAAAATATCTATAAACAATCATTTAAGTCACAAAATGAATTTAATTGTTTAATTTACCAAAACTCTGAATATAATAAATAATTTTTGTTTAAACCTGTGCGACGTACCTGTGGAGTAGAAAATATTTGAGTGGTTTGTAATATTTTTGACGAATTGTCCAAAGTCAAAACCATCATCATCCAGTTTCCTGTTGATCTCTTTTGTGAAGTTGAAAAATACTTTTTTCGATGAAATAGAACGATAATCTATATTCCCTGTAAAAAATGTCGGATAGGCACTACCGAAAACATTATGACTAGCCACAAATAAAAGTAAAACTTTTGTAATTAAATTAAATCTCATTTTGGAATGAGAACTCTCAATAGAGCAAAATCAGTGCTGAGAAGCTAAATCAGAACTAAAAATAAAATGCATTTTTCTAAAGACGTTACCGGATGGATGCTCATTATATTTCCTCTAGTTGATCTTAAATATTTATCTATTGCCATATTTTTGATAGCCATTGGCAAGTTTTGTAAACTGAATACCAAATTCCGTGATATTACATCATCCTTGCATCGACCAGAGGAAATGAAATTTCCGGTTGTCTTAAGATTTGGATAAGAACTGGTTTTGAAGCTTCATTTTAAGATATCAAAAATATGACTAACCTTGAGTAATTCACTGAAAATTAATATTTTGGTATTTATTCAAGTGACATGAAAGATAAAAACATTAAATACAGACATTATGTACTGAACAGAGAATTATTTATCTTCTTATTTTCAATTTACACAGAAAAAAATGTATTTGCTTGATTTATAAGATGTCAAATGACTACTCGTATTTCTAAACTAATCTTATTTTAAGTATGCAATTGTATCTTCTTAAATTAAAACAAAATTAACCACAGAGTTAATAACACAATCAAAAATAGTAAGAATTGTTTGCCTCTTCCAAGGACGAATAGGTCCAAAAGAGTAGCCAACAGCTCTGCACGCCCTCAACTCCATCCTTTCCCTTTTTCCGTATATTTTCCCACTCCACATCTTCCGAAACTTTTCCACATTTGTATACGGAATGGCGCCTAAATTGCCAAGAATGAAAGTTAGCGAAAGCATGAACGGTAGAATAGCAGAGAGTGAGATATACAAAAAGAGTGGCAGTTTCTCCATGAATTTAATCATTACGCAACCTACAAAAACAATCAATTAGATCATTTAATTTTAATTTATTCTTAATTTTTGTTGAACTACCTCCACAGCTCGCCATCATAGTTCCAGTAGCAAGCAAGATCTGAATGTAGCCATCCACCATAAAGTTCCTCCAAGGTTATCAACATCCTCAGAATCCGATACAGCTTCATCTTAGCATTAAAATGCGACCTTGTGAATCCATTGTCTTGTGCCAAACACACTGAAAGTTTAAACGTGCATTCTCCAAACAGCGCAATCATCGTGATTAAAAAAATAGAAACGGATACCGCATGAAAGGCAACAGAAAACATAAGAAATGACGCCAGGGCCTTCTTCATCTGTTTGAAATAAGGGATCATATTGTAATATTTTGTAATCTTCAGAACAAGTCCGGCCCTCCAAATTAAAAGTTGAACTGGATCGTAATCCCGGTATAACGGGACTATTCCAAAGAGCCCGGTGAAAATCGCGATTAGTAAAGCCCAGAGGCTAAAACTGAGAAGTTGTCCTGTTACAATCTTCCCCCTCCCTCTTTTTGATTGACGATCCCCTTCCAAAATGGAATTTACATAGTAGCGCTGATACATTTCCAAAGTTTGCGGGATTAAATAAATCGAATCTTCTGTGATATTTGTCAAACAAAAATAAGCAGAACCTGACAGGATGCTGGCCGGGAATGCAAAACTGTAGAAACCAAATTGCTCAGTCTTTGAAGTACCCCAAGTTACAAAGAGTCTTCGAACGGAGATTATTGCCCCGAAGGCCATTGAAATTCCAGGTATGAACCATTGACCACATCGGATTAAGGCAGGGATAGAAAGCTGAGAAAGTTTTATGGAGAAATGAAACCCCTTCCGTTTTAAGAATGGGAAAAGGTCCACATATTCTAGTTTGAAGGAAGGATAAGGCTCGGTGTATTTAAAAGGTAAGGGTACAAGGGCCTGAAGAAGACGTTGCATTAAAATGCAACCGCCCGTCATTTTTAAAGCCATTTTGATTTGTTAAAAAAGTGTATACCGGCCTTTTTAATGTTCTTTTACATGTACACAACAATGAAAACGACTGCTAAAAAGCAACTAGATTGTTTCAATACCGAACTGTGGCATAAAATATTATTTTTAAAGGATATTGAAGGTTATATAAGGTTAGCGTACGTTGCCTACATGAAACATTTGATAAGGGAAAAATCAAACAATTATCCATACACGCGCCTTCTTTCTATACAAGTTTTAATTTTAATTATTCATCCCTATACTAAAATCTAAAAAACCAGAAAATATGCTAACATTAATAATTTAACATTTTTATTATAAAAACCAAAATTTCAAGTATTTTTGTACAAAGGAAAATATAAAATTCGTAAGACGCCAGAAATTGTTACCGAACTTAACAATTTTTCATGTTTATAGTAAAACATTTAGCGATATCGATTTTAAAATTGCACAACTAACTGATCAATCTTATTGATTGGCATTTTTAAGCAGAAACTAATTGAGGGCTCATGGTTGGTTATCGTTTAAAAAACTGGAAAATCTAGACCACAAAAGATGTTAATTATTGTGTAAAAAATAATAACTATAATTTACACAGTTCAACAAAAACATCAAACTTTATAGGCAATTAGGAAATAATAGAACTTTGGGTTCATCACAAATCTGATATGCAATTGCGAAAAAAACTTTTCGTGTCAATTTATGATTAAAACGTAGTATTTCGTAATTATGGCATGGCTAAACAGCAAAATACCTACGTATTTATATGTACCTTTACAAAGGAAATGTTTTCGGAATTTATAGTAAAGACGTAAGAGTTGTAAGGTGTTTAGCATTTTTGATAGTTTTCATTGAAATGAAATCAAAATACTTGGGTTTACTTATCATTTTATTAAAATCTAGTTTTTCTACACAAGAAAACTTTCACAATTTCGAACCATTTTCGCAGATAACCCCGCTAATAAACATTTTCCAAAGTTGTACATTTGTCTACTTGCATTCACACAATTTTAATAAAATTCCTAATCGTGATCATTCAAAAACTAAAGTAATTAAATTTGACAAACTTTTAACAACTTACAAAGTAATAAACAAGACATTAAATATAAAAGGACCTTGGTTCAGGTTAAAAACTCCTTTGGTATCTCTTAAACTCTCTCCTTGCGCAGTGAGACTTATTTTCAGTTCGGAAATAAACCTTGTCGATTTCCAATCAGAGCGTGGATACAATTACATTTGGATATTCATAGATGGAAAGGATTCATCTTTTAAAGAAACCTTGTTTAGGTTTCCAATCCCAGGTTTAATTTACTTTGCTATTTATCCCTCCGGAAAGTACTCATTTTTTAGTCCACGTCCATGTCGAAAAAATAAAACAGTGGAAGGGATTTCATTGAAAGAAATTGTCAGGAGGTGGCGTTGGCTCCAAAATGATTTGCAAGGACAATCTTTGGCCACCAGTGTATCCCCCGACTTCATTTCCTATTACAAAAGCATTCAAACCCCAAAATTATGCCGAGCTTTCACTTCCGATCAAAAACACCTGAACAGATACTGCGCAGCTTTCCTTCCCACTAAAAAACTAAATTTAACTTTGAGAGATACAAATTACAAGAACGAAAGGCATTTCATTTTATACTTAAAACTCGGACCTAACTTTGGACCTCGCGAGCTACTTCACTTTGAATACCTTCCATACGGTTCGGAAACGATTCAATACGCTTTCACCACAATTAAAAGGGATGTCTCCGCTCTGGAAGCCAAACAAAAAGGCGACGGTCTCGTAAAACCTTTTACTTGGCATATTTGGCTGCTCGTTTTTATTTCCAGTTTCCTCTCCGCTTTAATTTTCACTCTTTATAAAAACAAACTTGCAAGTTCAGAAGGGCTTTCAAAATGCTGGTGGTCATTAGCCTCACTTTTACTAGAGCAGCAGCCCGAAGAGCGGTTCATCCTTCGAATAAACAAGTTGTCTTTAATGACCCTCTGGTTTTCCTGGAGCCTTGTTGTCTTCATAATTTCACAGGGTTACTCCGCCAAATTATTCTCCCTGATGTCAACTTCCCTACAAATTAAAACTCCTTTAAATTTAGAGGAAATAACAGAAAATAAAATTATGATGGTTACAGTTAGGGACTGCCGGAGTTTTTCTTGTTTTAAAAACGATCTTTTGAAGTTGTTAATTTACACAATGCGAAGGCAACTCAATCAAACAAGAGATGACGAAAGAAGATGTATCTTATCCAAAAGCTTATCAATTTATGAACATTTGCAAGAAAATCTTATCTGGCTGGGAGCAGGACGCTTTCACAACCCTTCGGCTTTACTTCTGTGGATTTTAGGGGGAAATGACAGGAACGTAATAAAAGATAAATACAAAAGCGTTACAATGCCATCCGAATTTGTTCTCGTTGAGGAAGAAAAAGATTACATTGGAATGTTGCAATTTTCCTTGCCCGCATTAAGTAAATCAGCTTGGATTTCAAAATCAATTATTTTGGAAAGGTTCAACCTTGTCAATTTTTATTTCTTAAGTAAAAACTATTTCTGGAAAGTGTTCACTTTCAATTTCGCTCAAATTGTGGAATCCGGCTTGTATAAACGCTGGATAGATTATTATACAACGGTGGATTCTGCAAGTCATATTTACCACCTTGCAAAGGTTATCTCCGGGATTAGCAAGGACTCCCACAGCTGGAATGTTCTTAGCCGGCGCTATGTTTACTGCGTAGATGGTTGCAAAAAACCTTGGAAAAATTATGGATTAGCAAAAGAATCCTTTAAACCTGTTTCTAAAGAGATTCACCTTCTGATTTTGTCATTTTGGGCGGTTGGACTCTCCTTCACAGTTGTTTTCTTCTTTTTGGAAGTAATTAAACTTTGGACCTTGCAAAAATGTCGGAATCTGAGACAAAAAACAAGACGGTTGTTCTAACGGTGTCCTAAAATCTAATTAGCAACGTCTAAAGGCAATTTTTACAGGAAAAAGGTATTCTGCTACACTTCTTTTAATAACAAATTGCAAAAACTTGTCATCTTGTCTAGCTTTTCACTAATTCTACGTCACTCCCACGCGCTTTTGTTCGACATTTACAAGGCTCCTTGATAATAACAGATGTTTTCAGAACAATACTTTGCAAAAATAAACAAAAAAGTTTTTCTTTGTTAGAGTTTCATTTATTATTAAAATATATTTTCCACACATTCATGTTGTAATGTAGGGCTTCAAAGGCACACAGCTTGTGAGATGGAATTCTCCTTTTCTTTTGTAAAAGTCACAGCCGAAGGATGAAAAGTGGGCATCAAGTTACGTCATTACAGTCCATAGATCCATTTTTCCGTGTACATGGCCAGATTTACCTACAAAAAGGAAACAAACAAATTAATTTTAAGAATTCGTAAATATTTTATGTTATTATAATTTTGCTTTAAAATTACTGAAAAAATTAACCAAACGTTAAAAGCTTTTTATCTGCAATGGATTTAAAGCTGATCCAACGAGAAAGGGTTTCAATGTCGATTTTTTTGCAATTTTCCAAAGTTTGCTGAATTTACTTTTGTAAATACGATACATTTCTGGTACTATCAAAGGTAATTAAAAAGGAATTCCTGTCAAAACAAAATAATTAATCACGGACGGGCAGCCCAGAAACTATTAATCAACGAATTTTATTCATTTTAAGACTCTGCCCACTTTTCAAAAGTTTAAATAAACAAAGCCGGATTTTAACGATCTCCACAAATGAAAAGTTTACCGAAAGAAGAGCGAGCTCTAATGAAAAACATTCTCCATTCATGACTTGCAATTAAAACCTTCACTTTTGTTGAAAACTTTCTACTATTAAAAATTTTCTAGAATTTAATGGCCGTTTTTAACGACAGCAACTTTCCCATCATCATCCGCACTCATCCGGTTATTAACAGGACCGCCCGTCCTCCTCCCCACGCTTTCCGTGACGTGGATCATGAAAAGGCGTAATCATATTTGTGTCTTGTGCTCTCATTTCTCCTTGTCCATAATTTTTATTGACACTGATGCTGCTGAGTGAGCCTTTCGTACTTGTCTACACGTAATATCATTCCAGGAGGTTTCTTAACGAGGTAAATGAAGAAAGATCCTGTTCTGACGTGACAAGATTTCATTTCACCAGCTACATTTCTACTAATGTTCTCCTTTTCAAAATCTGAATATGCAATAAAATTGAGGAAATACATAAACCTCTGGAAAATTTGAGTGAAAATGAGAAAAAAGACATTAGTTTCACGCAATGTCGTTAACAAAAGATGTTCCTACTTAAACCCATTCCTTTCTGGTTTTTAACGCAATTCATTCGTTTGTTAAAAAATGTTCCTGGCAAGAAACCTCGAAAATGGACAAGGTCCAAGCATGAGGTCTTTTTTTAATTTATCAAAAGATACAAAACCTGAGACATATTTTTGCTTGGAGATACTATGAGCTCCCCATTTTATTTATTTCTTGGAAGGGACAAGCAACCATCATAAATAATTTTTGCTACTGGACACTTTCTCCTGATTCTGTCATGTTCTTCTGTAATTTGACAACAAGAAACAGAGCAGGACCAGAATCCAAAACAAAAAACGAGTAATAAATTCTTTCCAACAAGCCGCACAGAGTCAGTTACATTTCTGTACAAAACATTACAAGGTTTACTTTCTCCTTTTTCCCTAATCCAAGAGCTTTGTATTGCATTTCATCATCACATCACAAACAGCAATTCTTACAAGGTTTTTGCAAGGCTACAAAGGATTACGTTGTACTAGTATTTATCTTTAGCAAAAGAGAGAAAGTTTTAAAGAAAGAGAAAGTAAATAAAAAGTAAATTATACTTTCAAAGTCTAGCTTACCCTATAAATTGAGTCTTTCATTTCTCATTCAGTCTAGTACACGTGTAGAAGAATTATTTTTCGGTTGGTTCTGCTATGATGAAAATCGAGATGTTTTGGAACGCAGAAATATGAAGGAGTTATTTAAGAATTATTTTTATACGAGAATAATAGAAGGAGAATAAAATCCCATTAAAAACCTTCTTTTCTTGGTATTGAAAGTCATAGAGGTCAATGCAAGCTACTCAAAAGATGAGATTATTACCCCAAAATGTAAATATGGCTGTTTAGAAGTGTTTTTCAAAATGTCGGACTAGTTACATTTGATTATGCCTCCAACAATATAGCCGGAAGTGCAATTTGTGAATAAATCATCGACTCATTAGCGAATATTTAATTAAAACGTTTTTAATTTTATACGAAAAGGTTTATTACAACTTTCTAACGATTTTCATTGCATTTTGACAAAGCTATCGTATTACTTTGTAGACCTTGCTAAAATAATGTTTAGAAGCAGCTTCTCATTTCAAAATTATTCTGCAAGAATGAAGCACAACTTTACCAAATGTTGAATAAAATATAGCAAAACCCACAAAAGCCTTTTGTTTTATAGAAACTCTTTCTTTTCTTCCGAATTGTATTCTCTGAGCCAACTCAACTTGTACGCTACTTTCTCTCCAACAAAAACATTGCACAATAGCAGCGCGGTTTCATGTTTTACCATTTGGCTTCTATCCACATGCTTCACCACGCATATTTTCTCTCTTCCGGAAAACGTTGCTTAAGTCAAGCCAAAATATTTTTGCAAAACCTTGCAAAAATTCCCATCTCATAAACTCACTCTTTTCCCACAGTTTATTGTTCTTTTAATTTCTTCTTTTCCCACATGACATCATCGTTTTAACCGTGCTTTTCCAAATCCAACCCAATAATAACAGTTTTGCGGTTTACGACTTTCTGATTTACCTTCCCATATTCTTGTCACTTTCTTCCTGGGATTTTTTACCCTGTAATCTTAGGAAAAGCCAGGAAACCTTAATGAGCCCTCATCTCCTCTAAATAAATTGCTGGCAAGGGAGCCATTCCCTTCTCTGTAGTAAAAGATAAACAAAAAATAATCTCTGTGCGCTGAATCGTGTCCATTTTATTGTAACCCTTTTTCTAGCTTTTATTTTAACTTTTTCGCACATTTTAATGCGGTAGCTACAATTGCTGTGGGCTTCTAACAAAATATTATATAGCCCCTTTTCGGAAACTTTTTCTCAAGGACGGGAGAAACACAATGTCAACACCAGAAATAACCAGCTACAGTTAAAATTAGTTAAGAAAGGGTTCTTTCCCTACTTTTTCTTCGCAGTTCTTTAAAAGAAGTTGTGGCTAGAATAATAAAATGGAAACCCGGAAAGAACAAATTAAGTAGGGGAGACGTTTTTAAAGGTTGCGGGCTCTAGGGGATAAAAAAGTCCTTACCTATTTTTCCTTCCTGAAAGAATTCCCCAATTCAACGTAAAGTCAAGCTTGTCCACACAATCAAGTTGAAAGTGCCGTGGAAGACAAACATTCTAGAATTTAATCCATACCGGTATTTTTTTGGTTTTTGTTGCAAGTCCCATGCGGGTTTGTTCATTTACTTAGCGGACGTCCAAACCGTTATTTTTATTCTCCTAAGCTTAATTTTGTCCTTTTTTGTAAAGGTTTCTCCAGCAAGCGGTTGTTCTCTGGGAAATTCTTCTTGTCAATCCCTTTGCTAATCATACAAATAGCTACAATTCTTTAGGAATTTATTTATTTACTGCATCACCTTTGTTACAAGACAAACCTTACTTACAAGGACTTTGACATTATCAAAAAACTTTCAAGAATGTCCCCTTTTTGTAGATTCCCGGAACTGAAATCAAAAATAGAAACAAAATTCCAAAAATATCTTTGAAAAAGACGTTCTCTGAAGTCAAAAAGTCTTTTTTCATTCTTTTTCATTGAGAAAAATCTTCAAGAAAGTTCTGGAAAAGTTCAAGGATTTCCAAGTCGTCTTAAAAATATTTTCTTCGATTTTGTATTCCGCTGGGCTCCAGTATTGATGGGTGTATGATGTGAACGAATGTTTTATTAATGCGGAACACATGAACCTTTAACCTAAGCCCTGTTTGATATTCCTCTGTCGATGAAGTCAAGATTTATCTTAAAACTCCCTTTTTCAAGATTTTAGCTCAAGGACTCTTAAAGGAATTCTACATCTTGTGCAAGTACCCTGCGGAAAGATTTATCTTTTTTCTCAAAGAACGCAAAAAAAATGCTATTTTGATAAAAAACACATTTTTTGTCATTTCTCTCTGTTTTTCTCAAGGCATGTCCTTGGCAGATTATTTGCAGTTTTAAATGTTCATTTAAACCTGTGTACTTAAGATTGAGATTAAAATTGAAGATTTTTGTTGCTTTTTTCAGTCTTTTTATTTTTGTTTAGGATAAATTTCCTCTATGATATCAATCTAAATGTGGAAAAAGATGGGATTTTGGCTACCTTCATTCTAAGCTTGGGTAAGTATTTGATAAGACGAGAGAAAAGAGGTCGGAAAGGAAACTTAAGAAAGTGAATGGTTCTTAATAGGATTATGTAATTTCCTTTCCAACAGCTATTTAAGAAAAGCCTAATCTGATTTGAGAGAAAAAAGAAATAAAGCTTACTTACGGAGAGGTATTTTGAAGAATTTAAAGACATCTAGATCCCGATAAGAAGCTTCGTCAAGCATCGTTTTCAGATGAACTTGTATTCGTATTACATCCGATCAAAGGCACTTGAAGTTTCTGTTTATGAAGCTTTTTAAAATGTTCTTTTTCCCTGGAAGTGACTGGAGATTCGCAAATATACGAAGCGTAGATGAGCTCTGA
>JAANSO010001574.1:0-16394 GCA_036507315.1 Lepidocyrtus fimetarius | reverse complement strand
GAATCCGCAGGGTGTGAATCCACCTGGGGGGAATCCGCCTACGGTGGGAATCAACCTATGGTGGGAATCCGGCTGGGGGGAATCCGCCTATGGGGGGAATCTGGTGTTGGGGGGAATCCGCCGGTTACCAGCGGTAAGATATCTTTGCTAGTCAGATATTAATAAACTTTGCCCTAAATCGGAAGCTTCTCTAGTCGCTTTAGGAACATCAATAAAATTACCCTGATTGTACCTAAAAACGAAAATGTTGCTAATTTCCTCAAATTTTTTGGAATATATCATAAAAATAAATAATCTCGGAAGGAGAAGTAAAACAAGCGTGCAGATTGTGAAATGGAACGAGACCCTGGAAAGATTTGAACCTTGCAAAAGGTCAACCCTCACCTTTTTAGGGTTACACTTTGCAGCCTCATCCTTGCTAGGCTTGCCATCCCTTTATCAAGCATTGTCCAGCTCAGCAACTGTTTTAATTCGATGCCAAAGCTTCGTAATTTTCGTCATGTACTCCGCCGCCGCCGCCTTCTATCTTATGTACCTAACAAAACAAAGGGAAATCGCAGCTCTCTTGAATGGATTGATTCGGATGGAGAAAAACTGGCAAAAAATGATCGGACGTGGGTTTAAAACAGAATCAGAAACAAGTTGCAGTTTCTTCGGAAGAATAGAAATGGCTAAAATCGAGTGTAACTATCAAGCGGAGATATGCACAGTTGTGAGCGTTTCGGGTGGGATTGCCGCAGCCCTTCTTCCTTCACTTCCGTTAAATATTCTCTTCTTTTGGGGACGCTTCAACGAGGCTGGCACAAAATGCGCTCATCTCGAGAAGCTATTTCTCTTTCTGATCAACTCCATCGCAATTCAAATGATTTTAAGATCCGCGGCGTTCCTCATCGTGCAAGTTACAACGACGGTAAATTCTCTGATGGCGGGGCTCTACGGTTTTTGCAGGTAATTTAATTAATTCATAATTGTTAACTTCCTTCTAAAAATTATTTTTTTGTAGATTGATGACCTTGGCGGCAAAAAAGAAGACGGCGAAGGGAAAACAAATCTATTTGGAGAAATCTGTGCGGTTTTACAGACAACTTCAAATCCTCACAGGGCTCCTTGTAGATATCCATCGAATGCAACTCGCGCAAACAATTTTTGCCGGAACCACAACCCAAGTCATTTGCATGTTTATGCTTATAAAAATGAACGGAAGGGGAAGCACCGGAAGTAAAATTCAGCACTTTTGCATGTCATTGTTCTACGGAGGGGCGGCATTGGAATGCATGGTCGGGGTTCTGTTTGTCTACGGCTTTCTCGCAGAACTGCATCAACTCTCGGGGGTAATCAAGCAAAAGGTTGCCAGAAAACTGGCTAGAGAAGCGCATTGGATCTCGAAAGGGAAAGGATCCCCTTCATGTCTGAATAAAATGGGAATGAAGATGTTGAGAAGCTGTCCAGAGTTGCGGATTGGACTTGGAGCGAGTAACTATTTGGAAATAACGACTCCGCTTAAGTTTGAAGGGGAAGCTTTTGAAGCTACTGCTTCTCTTCTCATGATTCAGTAAAAAAGTAAAATCAGTTATAACAATTACTTCAGCAATTACTCTTGTAAATATTGCACATTAATAAAACATTATTCCAGTTGCACAAGCATATTTTCAATACGGTCTGCTTAATTTTAAAACTTTAATGCCTGCAGCAAAATAATTTTTCCATCTCAAAACAATTCTATTTTTGCCAAAGTAACGGATTGCAGTTATAATTAAACACAAAAGTTTATTTTTATCTGCAGAGCGTTACACGCTTGAAGGTTAATGACATATGCTACTCCCAGCATTCCTCAAGGGTTTAACGCATGTAAATGCCGATATTCCTTCAGCCTTTATAAAAACGTGATTGCTACGAAGATCCCAGCACAAAAGTGAATATCAAGTTCAATGAAAAACATCTTTCCTCATCAAGCTTAAGCTTGTATTGGATTCTGTAACTTTTGTCAAGGACTTTACAAACGTAACTTCCCAGCTTGATCTCATTAGCTCGTATTTAATCTTGCAAATAAAATCAATTAATTTGCTAATTAAAAGTAAACTTGATCTAATTAATTAAAAGTGCATCGTATTTACGTACGTGAGAATTGCATTTTTCGCAGAACATGCAATTAATTTAAGGCCAATTTAATAATTATTGAAATTTATTCTTATTCTTTCAGAGCAATAAAAAAGCTGAGGATTTAAACTTTTTAGCAGTTTTCATCTGAAGGAAGTGGAAGAAGATTGTTGCAAGTTTATTGAAAAGTAGATTTATTTTTTTGCTGTAAAAATGAAGATTTTAATTATTTTCGCTATCCTCATGCTTGGAGGAAGTGTCCAATCTTTGGACCTGCACGGGGCACGGGAAACCCAATGTTTCAAAATCGACAGGACTGTTGCCCTTTCTGAGGAGTTTGTAAGCCGAAAACATATTTTATTTTTAAAATGATTTAAATATTATTTTTTTGTTTAAATGTAGTTGAATTCATTAAACGGACCGATGTACTATCCACTAATGAGCCGGCTTGACCTCTACTCCATCACCCGCGACCTCCTTCCCCAACCCGCTGGGGAAATAATCGAAGGGGCGATGTACTACGATGGCTGCATCCGTTTCAGTGTTTACCCCAACGGGAACATGACCTCGCATGGATTTGACGGCAGAAGTCGGGACTACGTTACTTACGAACTGTCCTCTGGAGTTAGTAGATTTCAGCCTGCGCAGGGATCTGGATATTCTGGAACGATTTACACGACCTTAACGGATAATAAAACTTTTGCTGTGTTTCCATTCTGTTTTGACAACGGGCAAATGAGTTGGTGCGCGTTGAGCACAGTGCCCAAGCTTCCGCCAGCCACGAGGGACCTTATTGAAAGGCACGTGAAAAGTTTGGGATTTACTGAAGAATATTTTACAGAATTGAGATATGATCAGTGCGTGTTTCCTCCATCACCTCCACAACATGGGTGGTCCAGATATTAAAGTATTAATCCGTCAAAGCCTCAATTTAATTACCTATTTTAACTATTTAAATGAATAAAATTTTACCCGTAAAATCTGCTTGTTTATAAAAATAATTACTCACATCAGTTTATTCTACGACGTATCATGCAATTTATTAACTTAATTGCACAATAAAACATGCTTTGTTTAAAACCTGCTAATCTTGCCTTCTGTTGAATTTAACTGCTTACTTTTTATTATGACGCTGACGCAATGGAATTTTATTTTGTATTAAACAATAAAAACTTAAATTTTGCCTATGACATGATTCTTCAGCAATTTATTCAGTATGTTACTTTAATCTCAATCAGTTGCTTATTTTTTCGAGTTGATTCGATTGGTTTAAACAGCAAAAGGTTAAAAATGAAAGGATTTGTCTTTGTGGCGATGGCACTATGTCTGATTTTGTTAAGTTATTCTGCAAAAGGTGAACACAAAGTGTGCCGTTGCAATTATGGCCGCTCACCTGTTTGTGGTTCGGATGGGAAAACTTATGGGAATGAATGCGTCTTGAATTGTGCACGGAGGCAAGATTCTGGCGTTACCGGCCAATTGCGCAGGTGCAAATTGCGCATGTGGTCAAATTGCGCATACGGTGAATTGCGCAGGTAGGGCAATTGCGCAGTAGGGCAACTGCGGGGTAGGTCAATTGCGCGGGAGGTTTATTGCGCAGGGAGTAAATTGCGCTCATAGCATATTGCCCGGCTTTGGCGATTGCGAATAAATGTACGTAATTATAAAAACATATTTCGATTTACATACCGTTAAATGTCAACACTGATTATGTAGACGCAAACCCTTTTAGAAAACTTTACCGTCAAGCCCTTACTTTTGTATCCCATGACAAATTGCAAACAGTTGTACTTCATCATTTGCACTGGGTAGCTCGGTAAGACTCCAGACATGGTTAAATGCATTACTTTTTTCTTAACTCAAATAGTTTTAGTTATTGTAGTAAACAAATAGCAAAGTGTTAAGAGAATTTTTAACAAAAAACGTATTATGTGCTTTCCTGGAGTATGATGACACGAAAAAAAGAAACGTTTATTAAATTTCAAATTGCAATTATTGACTTTTAATTCAGAAAAGAAATTCAAATTTACCATTTAAATGGAACCGGATTGCAAATTTTCTTTCGTAACGTTCAAATAATGTGCGACATACGTATATTTGCAAGAAAAAATACTCTCTTTATGGAAAGGACGTAATGTCATTACAATTTGAATCCTCTTGTTAGCTAACGGCCAAATTGAAAAACGTTTTAAAACGTTTAAGGCCTTTCTTACGGCGGATTTCATTTAAAAGTAGAAGCATTCATGATGCATTCAATTAATGCATCTAAAAATATAGGCTATGCAAAATGCTTTCTTCTATCAATCCATTGTTGTGTCTGGATGATTGACTAATACTATAAACCCTTGAATTTGAAGGCTATAAAATGTACATTGTGGCAATGACCTTTTGTTTGGTGGGTTAACTTAACTGCGCAATTTGCTTTAAGCGCATATTTACCCTCTGCGCAATAAACCTCCCGCGCAATTGACCTACCCCGCAGTTGCCTTACTGCGCAATTGCCCTACCTGCGCAATTCACCGTATGCGCAATTTGACCACCTGCGCAATTTGCACCTGCGCAATTGGCCTAGAACCGTCCAGAAAAGTATTGATGAAAAATGATTGTAACTGTTTAAATAAATATATTTTGCGTAAAATCTTCTTAATTTTTATTACGAGAAATTGCAACGGAATAAATAAAGCAGTGTTCAATTTGCAATAAAATATTTATCGGCAACAAAATTACGCAACGGTTTGTTGATAAATCATCATCTTAATCTCTTCAAAGCTGGGATTCTCTCCGAATTTCTTTTTCATCCTGTTCACAACCTTTTTCGCTACACTTCCGGGAACCCAGAACTTAATCATAGCCATTTGCAAGTTGCCCCACACGTCGGTATCCACAACTACTTTGGCTGCAAACAGAAGCAAACTGACTTTAATCATAATTATTTTAAATGATTAACTAATTAAGGATCTTACGCTGCCTTCCATAAAGTGTCGGTTGGGTTTTAATAAAAGCGTCCCAAATGGATCCGTAGTTCTTCTCTGTGATCGGAGGCATCCCCTCCTTTTGAAGGAGCTCTTGCACCGCTTTTCTACACTCTTGTTGCAAATGCATGATTTGAACGCCGCTTTGAAAATTTTATGTTACTGTAACTTTCCTTTTCCGTACTTGTTGCTTATGCAAAAGAAAATGAAGCAATGACGAAGAAGTGTTTGGAAAGATGTAGATGATTGTAGGATGTAAAAACATTTAAAAATTTGAGGATAACGTAGGAAGATGATTATTGAACTAGTTTACCTTAATCCAATTCTCGTTTTTTATCTTTAAAAATAGGTGAGTCAAAAAATGCATCATGTTATGCGAAAAAAATTAAAGATTGAGAAATGGTGAGAAATATCAAGGATTACGTGGGCAGTTGAAAAAGACGTAAATTAAAGTCATAACGTCAACCAAACTTATTTGAATGTGAAAATCTTTCAAATATTGAAATTTTTATTAAATTTTATGCCTAGTTTGGCGAAATTATTTAATTAGTTTTGCAAGAAAACAGCTATGGTAATTGAAAATAAGTTTTTAAGTTGCGTTTCATTGTAAAAACATTTTTTTACTTGTTCATCAGCTCAAGGTTGTGTTGCCTCTACTAAGGATTTTCTTCCTTTCGCTTTCACGTTTCCTTTAGTTAAAATATGAATGCGTTTGTTTTCAAATCTTCTGTTTTTTATCGTCATAATCTTTTTATAGAATATTTTTTGTTAAAATCTCGTGCGGACAAAAATTTGGCAAATGTTCAAAAATATAAAAACGGTCATCGGGAAACTAAAAGCGTTGTAAAAATGTTGAGCATAGGATAAAACAGATTTTTTCCACCCACATCAATTTCAATCCCTTTACAAAACACTTTTCCCCTTCGGAAATTGTTACACGGTTTAGTTCACTTTTAGCTTGGATTCCACAAGGTTCTTCCTAGCCAGACTGTAAAGCCGTTTTAATATTTTACGGGAGTTTTTTACATTTTTACATTTAAACTTTACGTTTAACATCGCATTTGTTTTTAAATAGAGCGAAGGTATGGCTTATCCACAAGTAACCGTTTCAAAAAGGACTTACACGAGCTCTCCGCTCTCGCCCATTCAAAATCCTTATCTCTACACTTACACGGTAAACAATTACCTAATTAAAATAATTAAACTACAAAATTTTTATTTGGTTTTTAGCTTAGTAATTAATTATTTTACAGATCCCTTCAACAAAAACGTTCTCCGTGCCTGGAACAAGTGCCACCGTCACGATCAAAACGAGAACGCACCACACTTCGGAGGATCCTTACCTGACTGGTCCTGCCGGAAGGAGGGTAATAAACCCAACGATTTCTTTTACAACGGGACCGGATCTCGTGGGATTGAAGAAAGAGCCTTATCTCGGCACTTATCATTATTATTACAGACACTGCCGTGCTTAAAATTTAAGTTACTCGCTCTGTTTTCTAGATAGAAGAGAGCATGGCTTGCCTCATCATCAGAGAGGAGGCAAGCCACACGGAGAATAGATTTAGACTTGAACACACTCACACGAGGCGAATATTGTAAATTATCGGTTAGTTAATTATTGAATAAAGATAATTATTAGTTGTTAATCTGATCGCGTAACAGCGCTTATTTTAATGATAGAAGACACGTTACACATAACATTACAACTTCCACCTTCATTGTAACCGTTTGGTAACCGAAACCTGTCACTTTGCTTTAAGTCTTACGGCAACTGCTTACACAATATTTAATTTAGAAAGGCTTTAGTGCAAAAGGCTCATTGCGAAATTTGCTAACTGCACAGATTTTTACCCATCACATATAATCCGTTAAAGCATACGGTAAAAAATTATTCAGCTCTGTTAAAAAGTTTCCTCTACACCCCTCCAAATGCTATTTGTTGAGACGATTTAGACTTCTTGAAGATCGAAGGTATAGACATATAGACAGACAGACTGACACATCAATCTTATGACTTATTTTTCTTGCAAGTAATAATTTAAAGTCTTTGATATGATCGTCATCCAATATAAAAACAATTGCTACAGTTGCGCAATTTGAATGAAAAATTTTCAATATTCTTTTGTGTAAATTTTTCATTCATTGTTTTGTAAGTTACTACTTTGTGTTGTGACATTGATTCCTTTGTTTTCTGTTTTTACTGACGTAATTTTTGGGTATAAAAGACCCGAGTTTTTTCATTCTTGTCATTAGTGACCAAAAAGACTTCAAAGAAAAGGAAGAAAAGAAAAAGTTCCCGAAAATGACACTGCGATTTCGACTGCAGTGAAAACGTAAAGGAAGGAACTTTTAAATTTTGAGAAAAAATGAAGAATTTAAGAAAGGCTTCGTTTTTCTTTATACTCCTTATGCTGGGAAGAACTGCAAAATCAATTGACTTTGAAGGTGCGCAAGAAACAAAATGTCTGGACATTAAAACGACTGTCACGCTTTCAGAGGAGTTTGTAAGTTTTGTACATCCTAAGTTAAGCAATAATTAAGCTATTAATTTTTAATTAATTTCTGTAGTTAGCGGCAATTGACGGTGTTGACCTCTACTATCCAATCATGAGCCGCCTGGACCTCTACACAATCACCCGTGACCTCCTCCCCGAAAAAGAAGCTGAAGAAATAATCGAGGGTGGGATGTACTACGACGGCTGCATCCGGTTTAATGTCTATCCCAACGGGAACATGACCTCCCATGGTTTCAACGGTCGGAGTAGGGAGTACGTAAGTGGAGAGTTGGCCACCGGAGTGAGCAAGTTTAAGCCTGCGGTGAAGCCCGGGTTTTTTTCCGGAACTGTGTACACGACGCTAACGGATAATAAAACTTACGCAGTTTTTCCTTTTTGTTTTGACAACGGACAAATGAGTTGGGACGTGCTCAGCACCCTTCCACAGCTTTCGCCTGAGACAATGAAGGAAATCCATGAGCACGTGAAAAGCTTAGGTTTTACTGAAGAGTATTTCACGGAAACGAGGTACAAACAGTGCTCCGTGGCTCCTCCTCCACATGGGCCGTTCTGAGCTATTCACTTTTTTCTGTGCCGTTCCTCTATGTATTTATTAATTTTGTATTAAGAGGAACGAAAAAGAGCAAAAATGTATGATTCTGTTACAAATTTAACCAAACAATATGAAAAGTCCTTGTAAAAAGTATCAAAATGAACAAAGTGCAGCGTCTTGTATTGATAATGACATTTCAACGCTTTATTGTTATGTATATTATTCAATAATTCTTTTAATTACTTACTGGCCATGAGATAATGCAATAAAATTGTAAATTAAATACATAAACAAGATTAAGTATTTATTTTTGTGCACAAAAACAAAAATTATGTATGATTTACGATATCTTGAACATTTTCCTAACTTTTATCAGGTTCGTTGCATAAATGCTCTAATTATTGTTTTAATTATTTGTGCTCGGTAGAAATAACCTAATTGTGTTAAAAACAGAGCAAGCAACAATCCTAGCGCAATTATAAAGTAGAGTACAATGTAGATAATTATTTCTCTGGAAATTGGAGAGAAAGTTTCCACTCCCATTCCAAAATTCTTTTTACTTCCCTTGCAATTCTCTTCAGAAGATACATCGCAGCTAAGTAATTTATTATAAAGCTCCGATTCTTTTAATACATTGTTCAGCTTTAAAGGTGGAGGAATAATCTGCAAACTCCGTTTCGTGTTATTCACCACGTTGAATTTGCGAAGAGCCAGAGTATACCTTTTAAGCCTTTGGTAAAGCCCCGACTCGTGGATTTGAGCTAACGCTTTGGAATAAAAAGGAAGAAAGTAATTTAGGTTGACAGCAGAATAAATGAAATTATCAAAAATTGGCAACGGGACAGGTGGAGAAACCCAAACTTCATCGCCGAGTGTCTTCAAAGTAGTGCTTATCACTTCGTTGTTCCAGTCCGCTTGGTCTATCAGTGAAAATTTCTCAGGCAAGGTTAAGCCCGTTTCCGTTCCTTTGAATTTGTTCCTACAGTACAACTCCCACCGCCTAAGGATTCTCATTGCAAAGTCGACTATATTTCCTGGATCTTGATACACCCAATTCCATTTCTTCCACAAGTTCTTCAATATCCCAAGTCGGGCTTCTTTTAACTCCGTCCACTCCCCTTCCAATCTACTCTTCTCTTCCTCAAGGAAATGTAGATAGGGCTTCAGTGCTTCATCTCCAAAACAGGACCCAACTCCACCTAAATATTCCTGGGATGCACAACTGGAAAAAGTTCCTAAAAATATTTTCGATTTGATTAGGGTTTCCAAGTCAGCAGGAATTTCCGGTTGGACTTTAACCGTCAAAGAAGAGAACATGTCGGCTCGATAACCTTGCGAAGTTAAAAGCACTGTCAAGCTCCATCCAAACCAGACAAACATGAACGTTATTTTGTCCAGCCTCCAAATTGCAGAGCCAGTTGGAGGTTGGTCGATAAGAAGTCCACTTAAAGAGAACCAAACTCGTTTTAGCAAAGTCGCAAATTTCAAACCGTTTTTCGACCCCAACACCCAGTTTAGTGAAAGCATCAACGCTGACAGAAACCCGGAAATGGTCAAGAGCATCCAAACATCCCATCCGAAAGGACTCAAAAGTCCTTCTAGTTTTTGTCGCACTCTCAAATCCCCAACTTTGCTGATAACTACAATAAAATCGTACTTTCTTTGGTCCACCCCAAAGGGTAAAACCTGAAAGGAAGCCAAATTAGTTGAAGCTTGAATGCTGACGAGTGCCTTTGTTGTTATTTTATCGGCGTAGTAGCTTTCAGAATTAATAATTGTTAAATTGAACTTCTGAGAAATCCAGATTAAAGGACAGGTGAGAACGTTGTATAAAACGAATTTTTTAAAAAGCGTGCAGAACCCTTTCTTGTATTCCTCCACTTCAAATTCAAGGTTCTGATTGAGAAAGTCTCCTTGTTTGTCTCCGTGCATCCACCTCCATTTGTTTTCAATTTGTTGTCTTTCCAACCCAGAAATCTCTACTTGGTTTTTCCTACAAGAGTGAATGCATTTTAGGAAAACTTTTGTAAAATCCGTCTGAATCTGTATGTACCCAGAGACAAACAAGCTTTGTAAATAAAACTTAATTCGTCCATCTTCTTCATCTGAGTTAAGCCATGCTTTAACCACCAAAATCTGCTCTGGTTTGATGCTCCCCACCCTCCTGTAGAACATTTCTTGGAATAGATTTCCTGTTTCTGAAACGGAATTAAAAACTAGTTGAATATTGCACTTCGAAAGCTTCGTGACTTGCAAAGATAATCTTTCTGGGTTGAAACTTTCTGAAAGAAAATATTCCTTGTTTTGAAGTTTAATGGAAACTTGTTTGAAATACTTTTGGATGGTCAATAACCGTTCTTGATACTGTTCTAAAACAATGTCTGGGCCCTTAAAACTAGTTTGGCTGCTTTTGGCGTTTAAATCTTCTGAACTGTAGTAAAGAACGTATGAAAACAGGCAACTTTTAAATGTTTTTAAGAAAAGAGAAAAAGTTTCAGAACTTTCACCGGCAGCAAAACATTTGTAAAATATTTGTACGAGGAAGATCCTCAAAACGGTTTTACGATTTGCAAAGTACATTTTAATTTAGGGGCTAAATGAGATAGAAAATGAAATGAAAATCCGACGATTTTAACTACGCTGAAGTTTTAAAAGTATTTTTTTAGTTGCATAAAAGAATATAATTTGAATGAGACAATTAATTATTACATTTCGCTTTTAGTTATTCAACTAAATTAAAAACTTTGAAAGGTTTAATGTTTTGTAATAAAAAACTAATCAAAACCGACTTAATTGGCTTGCAAAAGCTATAAAGGATTTGCTAAAAGACACGCAAGCTACAATTAAAATTTTAATCCGTTTGGATATGTAGATTGCCACGTGTAGATTAGGTGATTAATAATTCAAAGATTAACTATAACGTCAGTAATTGGTTTTATTCAGCAGTTCAAAAATGCACCAAAATCCCAAAAGCTTCAAAGACGACAGAGTAAATTCAAATGAAATTATTCCTAAACTTAAAGAACGTTAGCATTTTCATTTTAAAAATCTCACATATCCCCTGAATTAAAATGGCCTGCTTTTATCTTCTCAAAACCTTGAAAATCCTCCCTATTTTACAAGTATTTTACAAACCTTTTGCAATTGGAAAAGAAAATTCCTTTGAATCGTTTCCCCTTTTCTTAGATAAATTTGAAAACTGTCTTTTTTCATACGTACTCTACTACAATTCAGAAGATAGCAATCATTCTACTCCATTAGGCCCAGAAATTGTTTTTGAAGGTTATCAGGAACGCTTATTTACCATCCAAAAGAATTTTAACGAGCCTTTCTATCAACTTCGCAACAAGGAATATAATATTTCAGAAAGTTTTAACCCAGAAAAATTATCCTTACAAGTCACGAAATTTTCCCAGTGCAATATTCGACTAGTTTTTAATTCCGGTTCAGAAACAGAAAATTTATTCAAAGAATTATACTTTAGAAGAGTAGGAAGCATCAAACCCGAGCAAATTTGGATGATATTAGAATGGCATAACTCAAATGAAGAAGATCACCGGATTAAAATCCATTTGGAAAATTTGTTTGCTCCGGGGTACATGTGGATTTTAACGGATTTTACACACGTTTTTCTAAAATGCATTCACTCTTGTAGGGAAAATCAAGTCGAGATTTCTGGATTGGGAAGACAACAAATTGAAAACAAATGGAAATGGATGCACGGAGACAAACAAGGAGACTTACTTCTTCAAAACCTTGAATTTGAAGTGGAGAAATACAAGAAAGGGTTTTGTACGCTTTATAAAAAATTCGTCAAATACAACATTTTAACTTGTCCTTTAATCTGGATTTCTCAAAAATTGAATTTAACAATCACTGAATCAACAAAAAGCTACGAGGACGTTAAAATCATCATTGAAATAAAAACAGCGGCACTCATACACGTTCAAGGCTCAATTGATTTGGCTTCCTTTCAGTTTTTACCGGTTGGGGTGGACCAGAGAAAGTACAATTTTATTGTAGTCATGAGTAACGTAGGATTTTTAAGGGTGCAACAAAAACTAGAAGGACTTTTGAGTCCTTTTGGATGGGATGTGTGGATGCTCTTGACCATTTCTGGGTTTCTGTCAGCTTTGATGCTTTCACTAAACTGGATGTTGGGGTCGAAGAATGTTTTGAAATTTTCAACTTTGCTAAAACGAGTTTGGTTCTCTTTAAACGGGCTTCTTATCGACCAACCTCCAAATGGCTCTGCTATTTATCAAATTGACAAGATAGCTTTCATGTTTGTCTGGTTTGGATGGAGCCTCACAGTGCTTTTAACTTCGCAAGGTTATCGAGCCGATATGTTCTCTTCTTTGACGGTTCAAGTCCAACCGGAATATCCAAGGGATTTGGAAAGCCTTATCAAATCGAAAATGTTTGTAGGAACCTTTTCCAGTTGTTTGTCAGAGGAATACTTGGGGGGAACTAGGTCCTGTTTTGGAGAAGACGCACTCGCCCCCTATCTACATTCCCTTGAGGAAGAGAAGAGCAGATTGGAAGGGGAGTGGACGGAATTAAAAGAAGCCCGACTGGAGCTATTCAAGAATTTATGGAAGAAATGGAATTGGGTATTTCAAGAGGAGGGAAATATGGTCGACTTTGCAGTGAGAATCCTTAGAAGGTGGGAGATGTATTCCTACAACAAATTTGAAGATGAAGACATGGTCATAACTAGGGACGAAAAATCGCAGAATTCACAGAATTTCTAAATCGTTAGTTTTAACCCCTTGTGTCCTTTTAGTTTAAGTTCTGGCATATAAAATGCCAATATTTTGAAAAATGTATGCCACAGAATTCACAGAAATTACAGAATTCGCAGAATTGAAGATAATCGCAGAAAATGCACAGAATTTCAAGATATTCGCAGAAAATGCACAGAAATCTCCAATTTTCTGTAGATTTTTACAGACATTATGACATTTACCCGTATTTCGAAGATATTGTTTACAAATTTTAAGATTTTTTCGAAAAAAAATTAAAAAAAGTTTGCTACGGAAGTGTTACTGGAACAAAAAATATAATCCTTGTTAATCATTTTAAGTTTATATTGATGTTTGCACAAGTTTAATACCCATATTAGATACAAATTTGCCTATTTTTTGTTAAAAATATGCCCATTTATGGCATTTTTTAGCCAACGCAGAATTCGCAGAATTTTGACATTAGTGGCACAGAATTTTTAGAAAAAAATCACAGAATTCTTTCGTCCCTAGTCATAACCTTACCTGAGAAATTTTCTCTGATAGACCAAGCGGACTGGAACAACGAAGTGATAAGCACTACTTTGAGGACGCTCAGCAATCAATTTTGGACCTCTGCACCTGTCCCATTGCCAATTTTTGATTATTCCATTTATTCTGCTGCTAACCTAAATTACTTTCTTCCTTTTTACTCCAAAGCTTTAGCTCAAATCCACGAGGCAGGGCTTTACCAAAGGCTTAAAAGGTATACCTTGGCACTTCGCAAATTTAATGTGGTGAATAACACAAAACGAGGCTTGCAATTTATCCCTCCACCTTTAAAGCTGAACAAGATAATAAAAGAATGGGAGATTTACAATAAATTACTCAATTGCGATGATTCTTCTGAAGGGAATTGCAAGGGAAGCAAAAAGAACTTTGGAATGGGAGAAGAAACATTCACTCCAATTTCCAAAGAAATAATTATCTACGTTCTTCTCTGCTTTTTAATTGTACTGGGATTTCTGTTTGCTCTGTTTTTAGCACAATTAGGTTATTTCTACCGAGCACAAATAATTAAAACAACAGGAGCTTTATGCAATGTGCGAACACAATGATTAAAAAAGCTAAAGAAATGTTCAAGAGGTCATAGATATGACCATTAAATAAAATAAATAATTTGGAACAAACATAATAATGTTCCAAAGGATATCTTAAATATAACGTCGATAATAATTTTAATTGATAGATAATAACTTAAACTTTTTATGAACATCGTTTAGTTACAGAGAATTTTGATGAGAATTTTGAAAGCCTCTTCGAGTTCCTCCAAACTCTGGAGTCCGTTGCTCCCTGCTCACCTCCTTGTCCAACACTGCTCTCCACTTATTCTTCCCAAAAACTTGCAGAGCTTCATCAGTTTCTTTACTTAGCTTGGGCTTGAGTGCATCCAAAACAACTTTGAACGTTGGTGGTGCTGAGAGGAAATTAATTAAAAATCAAATCGAATAGCCTACAAATATTTTGACTTACTGTTGATTGCAAAAAATCCATGGATGAAATGAGGATAGCACTGATTATATCGCGCTAATAGCTTGACGTACCAGCTCAAGCCTTTTAAACAAAAATCATATTTAAAATCTTAAAATCATTTCCTCTTTAGACAAATTATTTAAAGTCTTACACACGGGACAGCCTTGCTGGAAAACTTTGAATTCTTCAAGATTTGCAATAGCTGCCAAGCATCAAAATTGTATTAATTGTTATTTACTTTAAAAACATTTAATCTTTAACATTTACCTGAAAACTGCGTAACGTTTTTATGTTTTTGGTTAATCTGATACAAACGGTGAAATGATTCTTCAACAGCTTTAAAAATATATCTGGACATTCTTGGTAGCTTTCCTTGCATCACACCCCGCCTCACCTTCCATTTTTCACCAAGTGAGCCCATCATCACTTGAATTAACCGGAAGTCACAAAATTATTTTTGTTAACCAGCAAATCTTTCTTTTTATATCTTTACCTGGACGCCCTTGTAAATCTAAAGTGTTGAGAGTGTAAGGGTAATCTGAGACCATATCTGACCAGTCCTCGTTTAAAATTGTGTCGAGTTTGTTAACTTTGCGCCATTCTAAACACTAAAATAATTAAATTTTTGATTAAATTTGTTGCTTTTATTAATAAATCAGCGTTTTTCTGAACTCACATCAAACATATCACGAACGGCAAGACTGACATTGAACTCTTTTGCTCGAATCCATCTCACAAGGTAAACATCCGTTTTTAAGAAACCCCGAGCGTTTGAAATTTGTTTCCAAACTTCAGATTTAAACTAAAATTAAAATAGTTAAATTGTCAACAACCAAAGTAATTTTATTTTGGATTTACCTTGGCAAATGCAACTTTCTCTGTTCCATTCAGTAACAATTCGTTTCTCAGATCGGTTTCATGGTCTTCAATGAATTTTATAGAAATCAAAAATAAAACTAAAATCGTTAACGAAACGTGCAAAGAATGATTTAAATGTGCCATTTTTACTTTAGGAAATACTACAGTGCTCTTGCAATTAAATGTGATTGATAACTTGTCAACTTTTATATATGATTGGATTTTACCTTGACATTAACCTAGAGCAAGCATGCCTAGGGTTTGTTTGATCCAGTCTTCCCTATATAATTATTGTTTACTCCAAAATCCACCAAATTGGGTGCAAATCAGAGGCATTTACCATAATATTTACTGTTTAACTATCAACTAGTCAGTAACTAGGGCCGCAATAATGAAATGCAATAATCGCAGCAGTAATTTTGACAATGTCTAATCTCATTAATAAATCACTTTGATCTTGATGTGATATAGCAATCGGAATGTAATTATTTGCAGTCTGCGAAAAGTACGGTTTTCGGCGAAATCCTGAAGGACATTTTATAGGAAAACATGTAAAGATGGATAAGCAAAAAAGTGGATTTGTTATATTTATTATTTAGACATTCTTCATTGCAGTTTATCTCAGCCATTTCAAAAATTATTTTAAATTATGACTTACTGACTTCTTTAAAACTGCAAAAGGGACTGAATTGATGTGGTATGATAAAGGCCAACGAACAAAACTTTCTCACAAATAATGCCTTTAAAATTTTTGTGTATTTTATTTAATAATTAAAATATTTAAACAGTAAAAATGACATTTGAATAAAAACCATTAGACCGAAATTGCTGAAAAACAATAAGATACTGTATACTTTGTATAAAAAACTGTAAATTGCCAGGTTTTAGAGATCTTGTGAATAAAGTAAAAGAAAAAACAGATATTATTAGAAGATATTATCATCTTTCTTCACTCTTCCGTCCCCAACGGTTCCCACGATATGCAATCCGTGCGGTTAAATTCTGCATAAATATGCATCACTTGTTCTATCCAGTGATGATCTTTTTCTGCAAGGTCCACCGGCGTCATTCCGTTCTCATTCAACGCAAGACAATCCGCTTCGTTTGACATCAAAGCTCCAATTATTTTCAAAGACTCCAACTCATTCTGGTTCTGCAT
>JAANSO010001573.1:0-16396 GCA_036507315.1 Lepidocyrtus fimetarius | reverse complement strand
ATACATTTGTTATTTTCACCGTAATTACCAACCAAATCCGCTAAATTGTTTAATTCTATTTTACTTATTTCTTCTGATTCATGTAGTCGATGCATTTTATTCATTGCATAAAGCAGGGTAACCATTATTAACTACTACACCATCAACAAAACACGCTGTGTTATAACTTTGTTATATTAATATTAATTATAATAATATCATTATTATTCCTCTCACCATGTTATTTACACATTTGAAAGCGGCGTAGAGAGTGAAGAGATTGATTAAGAAATGCGGATGATGATACTCCTCATTTTTTAAAAAGTGCAATAATATAATCATCGTTATCATCTTTATAACTTATGTCTACCCAAGAAATACAAGATTTCTCAGAAAAGAAGAAAAAAAGAAACTACATTTTTTCATCCTCCATTCATTACACAACATTGTCATCTCATCACCATCATTATAAGATAAATTAACGGTGTGAATACCCAACCGGTATAATCATGGTATGGAATACATCAAAAAATATAGTTTATTACTAATGGCGATTCGAATCACGGTGATTCTATTATTTTGCACTACTATATGATCATCTTAATGGTAAATTGAACGATGAAAAGTTCCTTCTTCCTTCCTAACTGTCGTACCGTACCGTACCATTATCATTGAGCATTTTGAATAAAAAGTCACACAAATTTACAAGCAAATTGAAATAATTCTTTAAGAGTTGTAGTATGATTATGATGGAAGGTGGTGATAACAACATTGACTTGAGCCTTTTTTCAGAAACACGCTATAATTTCATAAAAACGAAGCGAATCCAAATTTGATAATAATTTTGACAATGGATAAATAACAATATAGGTTCAGAGGGAAATCAAGAAACTAAGCAGCATTTAAAGCAAATAATGGACTATGCTACGCATCAACGGCATTCCTTCCTTCTTGGTAACAATGATTTTAAATTAATTTTATCACTTGTAATGGCGATAGTTGGTGATGATGATAATGACAATTTAATATACAGCTGCAAATTGGAAGCAAAGTTTAATATAGGGGTCTATATTGGAAATTATTCTACATCAGTTCCTTCTACCTTTTAAAAAGTGGTCAAATTAAAAAAAACACGATGGATGAAGAGGAAGTTAGAAATTGTCATTGTCGTCGGTGAGGATATCAAGAAGCGAAGAAGAAAAGGGTGATATTTCGAAGAAGGTGCAAATGGTCATGAAGGTATATGATGTATATTTTATTTCACAAATGACAAAAAGAATCTGTCAACGAGGATTTCTTAATTGTGCTAATAGCTAATAAAAAGCTTAATCCTTTTAAATAACAATAAATTGCATCGGAATGTGACCAAACTAAAAGTGCAATAGCACCAAGTGATTAAAATATAAACACGCGTGTAAATGGATTACATATATGGCACTTTCAGCCGTAGACAGTAAGCAGACATCGGTAAATATGAGACAAACCCTAATTTTTAAGCGATGATTAGTTAATTTTTTCTGATGCAAAAAATAATGATGATTAGGCAGGGCATTAGTATGGGAAATTTAAACATTAATTACCAAAAGTATACTTCCATTCAATTTGCCCATGGCCCTATGAACTACATTAATTTCAATAAAACGCATTTCAAACGCTTTAAAAATATGAACAACTATGATGATTTATAAAGCACATACCTTTCACAATTTTGTTGGATATTGGTGCTTTTGATCATAAACATTCTTGGTATTTTATAAACAAAGAAAATGTTATTCATTTACATTTTCTGTTCAAAAAGTCATCCATCATTATAATATCTATCGCGTTTTTGAAACATTACGAAGTATTGGAAAACTGCATTAATAGTATCCTTTAATTATTGTTAAGTTACAAAGTCGTCTAACAAACGCATGCAAAATTTCCTTTACAGAAATAGCAACATAAAAGTTGTCAGGTTGCAATATGAGACGGAAAATAGTAGGAAGGAAGGAAGTAATTTCGATCATACATGTATAACTCATTTAATGCAAATTTTTATTTTTTACAATATTTTATGACGCTTTTATAAAATAATCAATAAGCACGATATGCGTTCATGCAAGGATGGGCTTTGCAGCACGAGAATAAGATTTAAAAATTGCAGAAAAGCGAAATACAAAAATACCTAAACAAGAAGGAAAAACCGGTAGGAGAGTTAATTTTTTACTGATCTCGACTAGATGCCACATAATATTATACATAACTTTTATTTTGCAACTTATAGCAAACAAAACTTTTTCTTTTTATATTTCAAAAGTTTGAGAATGTCTGGTGGACACATTAGCATGTTTAATTTGTTGCAAATTATTAAATAATTCTCCCACACTCCCACGAATCCTCTGTTTTCTCAAATCCTCTAGTAAGTTATAATAAAATCACATCTTTCGAGACAGGACAGTATGACAAACGTGCTATGCAATTTTGCTTAATATCAAAAGTTTCAAATTGAATCCAAGCCCATTTTTGTATTATACTTGTGACATTAATGAAATCGTATTTATACACACCCAACATTGCTTGTTTCTTTACAAACATATCTCAAACTTTCTGATATTATTGCATTTGACTTACTAATTATAAGTTCCTGTCAGTACGAATTATTTGGAATACTATAGAATCATATTTTTCAATTTTACTTTTGCAGCAGACGTCTAAATATTTAACCTGTTCAATATTGAAATCGGCTGAGCTGTAACAAGGAAATGAAATTGCATAAAATTAATCAAACATGAAATAAATCGATAAAGTCCTTTCTTTGAAAAATCTTCATTAAACGATTTTTCTGTTTTTTATTCAACGAACGAATGAAAAAGAAAACTGTAATGGACTTCATCATTGCAACTTGTCTAAATCAAAATACTACACACAGGGCAAAGGGAAAACGGAAATTTTAAAAAATTGAAATGGTTTATTAACAAAACTGATAAAATTTTATTCATTTCACTCTCTATTCACTTGTCGAAAACGCCTTTAATTCAAAATTTGATTTGTAAATCAAGATTAAAATGAAAATACAATCTCTATTTCACCGACGTAAAGAATAATTTTTATGATGACTACTTTTTATCAGTGTTGATCAGCCGAGTCGTTGGATTTTAACAATAGTCAATGAAATAAAGTTTTGTTCGAAACAAAATCAATGTGATGTTTTTAATTCAAAAAATATATATGCATATAAATTGGACAATAAATAAATTGGTTTGAATGCTCACAGCATAAACGATGCTTGATTATAATACCATACATTAAACGTTTGCGTAGTTTTGTAAAGCAATCATGATTTAGTTCTTAAATATGTCAAACAACCGAGTGAAAGTTGAAGCAGGTGTTTTCAACGTTTTAAATTTACAGTGTATTTAAAATCATTAACCGCTATCAAAGTGTATTTACAAATAAATGCTGCAGTTTTCTGTGGTTTTGCATAAAAATATGTAATTGTTACTATCTAAACTTTTTGAAGAGGCGTTCTCAAGCCAAAACAAACAAAAATATGATTATTGTATCCACTAAAGCATTATGTCTAGCCTCCAGTTAAATAAAAAAATTTCTTTGATCCAACGTGGGCTACGGAATCAAAAACACTGACTGCATTATTAATTTTAGACGTTGAAGCTATGACCATTTAGCTTTACATTAATACTGATTTCAAACAATATGTCGCTAAATATGGAATAAATATTTTACCTGTGAGCTGCAACAGAAATCAATGTAATCATCAAACAATGTGCAATAATGACCAGATTTGGAAAATTATAAAGGAAACACAACTATTATTATTATATTATTGCAAATTTAACATTATTATTATTCTCGTTGCATTGTTGACGTTTTTATTTGACCAGCAAAAAAGACTACATTAGTAAGGAGAGAACAGGTTTTTATACGTTTTTCTTGCAGAGACGGAGTATGAGCGACAGAAAGAGAAACTCGCGTCAAGTCAAGATCAGCAACATTGCAATCTTGCCAGAGGACTGACTAGACCATTCATACATTTCTCCATTTTACATAGCACTTGCCACCACAGTCATCATAATATCACCTTGTTTATCCTTGTAGATTGATAATCAAACCCATGTAGTAATGATACTGGCAAAGAAAGTAAACTCTTGTAAATAAAGTTTTACTATTATATTTATTCATCCTCTCTTTTATCGCTTTACTAGTTACATGAAAGGGAAAAATTTAACTTCCTTACCCTCAAGGGTAGGGGTTTCTACTTATCAACCTTGTCATAAACTCTCTTGCACCTGTAAAACGTTAAAAATATGATCAAATGTTCATTCAACAGTTGGAATTCGATTAGCATAATGTTATGTTCTTTTATCGATGATTCACCTCGTCCCAAGAGTTTCTCTTTTGTTTTAATGTTTTTAATTTTCACAGTGATTATGTTTGTACACGACCAAATGTTCTTTGAAGTCTTGCAATTTTTAAGATGAACTTCATGAGGAAACCAAAAGTCTAATCTAAATGCTCAAGTGGCGAAAGCTGAAAGACATCAATAATATAATTTCATATAAAGATTCAGTTAACTTGATTGCTATTGTTTCTCGGTCGGTATGTTAGAGGGAGTTTTTTGAGATAGTACAAGAGGCAAAAGCATGCAGCATAAAAAGGAAAGCTATATCATCGTCACCATCATTATCGTAATCATATGCAAAAATTCAATAGGTACAGATATTCAAGCAAGTATATTTAAGTTTGGATTGTCTGACTTGCCCATCATTATCATCATCAAATGTGAATAAAGAGCAGTTTTATATCATTATTATTCTGATAAAATTATGATAACGAAGCAAGGAAAATAAAAGACAATACAGGTGAATAAATTTTAAATGTCATTTTATTTAAATCTGTGTCAATCAATTTTGCCACAAAAAAATGATAGAAAAGCCAGTTCTTAATGTACTAATGCTTTCTATTCAATTTACTCCCATTACTATGACTGTTGGGGCTAGTAAACGAAATTAAAATTGAGTCGATAATGATAGACTTTTCATTCTCAGAGATTGATTCTTAGAAAATTAACGTTTGTTTTGTATAGGCATGTATGTTTCAGAATTACGTAGTATGATTGGGGAAAGAAAGACTTAAAATTTTAAACAGAGCAGAGCTTTTCAAAGTCGTGACCATGCTGAAGGTTTTATTTCAAAATGTGAAAAGTTTTTTATTCTTAACAATAGGATGATGCCATCTAATCATGTATGAAATGGAATTTCTGTTTGAGAATTTAAATTTAGCCCAACGGGCATCTTTCACTTCTCACTCACGGGCTATAAACAGAAGCAAAAGCCCAACGAGCTGAGGGAATGAGGGTCTCTGTATGAGGAAGGGGAGTTACACGTTTAGTAATATGAACGCATAAGATCTTACCTGATTATGGGGGTGTTGATGATCGAAATGAGAAATGAGCGATCAGGATTTCGATTTTAGGCCGATTGCCCATTAACACATTGTTACAAGAGCATTTAGGTATGCATATACAGTTTATTTATTCTCATGTATTCAACTCTATCTTTAACACTGAATCAACTGTATCTTTTAAATTTTGCTTTTAACTAGTGTTTAAAAAGTTTACGAAAGCTATAGGAGAAACGACCACTTTCTCCCGTTCTTATCCTGGGGAGATTGGACAAGAGCAGAAGAAAATCATGAGTGAGTTACTTCTAGGGAGGATATTCATAAGTGATGGAATAGTGTAATCTTATCAAAGGAAATGAGCAAGTGTGCAGATAATACAATACCAATACTATAATGGCATGCTGAGGGCATCGTGAACACGTGACCTCTTCTCTGAGTTGTTTGCTTCGTATTGCAAATAACTTTCCATTTTTGTTTGACTTGAATCAATCGTCCAGTAAGAAATGTTGAAGCAGATGGACGACGACGCATATATACAGATATGCAAATGCAGATAATATGAATGCTTCGAAATCTTCCATTTCCTGTGTTAAATTAATTTCGATTTTATTATGTTTCCGGAGTGAATGGCCTGCTACCTTCCAAATAGTAAATTTTCATACAACATTCGTGTTATTTACTAAAGTACCCAGGGTAACAATTTTTATATGAAATTACACTTCTACAAATTCAAAAAAGTGTTGATTCGTCGAGAAGTGGACAGTCTATTCACAAATATAGAAGGCACATTTGTAGCACCTTCTAATTGCATTTTATTCAACCAATAAAGATTTGTTAGTCATGCGTTCATGTCACAGTCATCATCTTTCTGTTTCTTTCTGCATTTACAATATTGATGACCATATAACTATAACCAAATAGTACGTTATGCAGTTCTCGCAAAAAATGGCTTCATCGTCCTTTCGTACCTGCTTCTCCACCTGAGAAAGAGCCAAAAGAAGAAACAGGATCGTCATCATCAACAACGTCAACACAAGAAAAAGTTGTTTAGCCAAAAGCAAGTTACAAAAATTAAGTAAGTAGTGCTATGCTTGTTCCTCAAATATGATAGACTATCGAAAGCCTTTCCGTCCATCCATATCTAGAGGATTCAAAGTGAGCAAGATTGAACAGATGCAGAATGCAACAAAGGAAACTATCAAGACCAAGTGCAATCACCTTGGTTAAGCTTATAAAAAGCTGACCATATTATGATATATGCCTATATACTCTCCCCGAAAAAACAAGTCGACAACAATCATTTTAAACACTGTTTACATTACTAGCTCATAGTTTTCAAAGCGAAAGGCTTGCTGCAAAAATTCCTTCAAATGTATGTTATTGGAATAGTGGGACATAATAACAGATGAAAAACGAACATTTCTTTTCAGAGTCAAAATCTATAGCCAAAACTCCTTTCGTGGTCTTTATCTACATATGTGGCTCTGGTAGTGGAGCCTACAACTAACGATAAGCCAGAAAAATGACTGAAAATAAAACTATTCATTCTCACCACTAATTTACAACAAAAGGATAGCATTCAATTGGAAATAATCTTGATTTTGATATATTAAATCTTAAGAATTATGCTTAAGAATTTTTCAAAAGAAAATTACATTTAAAAATTGCATTAGCATTTAAAATTTGAGTTTTCTTACTATATATTAAGCCAAAGGAAAGTACATAGATTTGTCAAACACGCCACCAAGTACTACAAAAATGACAAACGAATATTCCTTGCAGTAGTTGAATCAAATAAGTTTAACTTTACTGTGAAAAAATAATTTAAGAAAGGTTTATAATTGAACTAACTTTTCCTTTAGTACCTTTAATATTAATTCATGGAAGATATTTTGATGGGTAATAAATAATTATACCCATTCCATTTATAAAATTCATTCACATTCGCAAAAATAACTTTGGCCTTTTATAGCAGCTAAATTTTTATGCAAATTTAAATAGTGTGGGCTTGCTCAATGCTACATTTCCATAATATGAGTTATTTTTAAATGGTTAATTTCATATGATATAATTAAATTGAGGACGTGAAATCCAGGGCTAAAGTAATTTTAATAATTTGTTCCGTTTACTATAAATTTATTCATTTCGTGATTCTCCGAAGGGGGGAAGATACGCAAATTTTCACTTTCAATAGTTCTTTATAGTCTGCGTAAATAATAATGTTCTAATGATAAAAAGACTCCGATAATGATGTTAACTTTTGAAAGATTCGTAATTTTGATGCAAAAGTAGCATTTCTTATTTGTCTTGCACAATCAACAACCGCTTGTAAAAGTAACAACTTAGGACAAACTTTTATATCAAAACTCGAGAAAAGTGCGGATATTATCACAAAATTGTACAAAATGCTAGGTTCTTCATTATCAACACTGTCCTTGACTTTTAAATGATGAATTACAATTTACGAGGCTATATTGTTACCGATAAATAGAATGAACACTCGAAACTGTGTAATTTACGCTAAATAGGCAAGAAAACATGCATTGACTCTGCCAGTCATTAGGTTAATAGGGATAGCCATTAAAATTTGGTGAATCCTTTTTTGTCCTCCACCTACCCATCAATCCTCTACTTCTCATGTTGTTCAGAGACATTGCACCAAAATGTGCTTAGATTTGATCACGATTTAGTTATACGACAATGGAAATGGCGCCTCACCTGACTCTTACTTTTGATTTCAATGAAACAAGTAAGAATGTTTTTATGAAGGAAATGGTATTTAATAATAACCTATCATTTCTAAATTGAGTTTACCTGTGAGCGATAATGTAATGCCCATATATCTCGTCCATCTCAACCACCTTAGTGTAATCGTATCATCAAAACAACAGAAAACAAAAACAAGTCATTAAATATTCCATTTTGACCTTCAGACCGGGATGAGAAACTGCAGATTTTACATTGCATGTGAATCCCAGTCGAAGAAAGTGAAGTGTGAAGATCCTTTCATCCTCTTCTTCCATCAATCTCGTAGAAGAGCTTAAATAAAACCTTGTCTTCACGAAAAGTTAATGCTAATATGTGGTGATTTTGTGAACGGGGGAGGGAAGAGGATGTGTTTGCAATCGTTTGTGTAATACAATTTCTTCCTTTAACTTTGTTTTGCTTGACCTTTGTCCTCAAACCATTTCGCCTTTCATCACGACAGGATAATAAGAAATTTATTTTTGTTTACAATGGAGAATTAACATTTTGGCACTGAGACGTCTTTGACCGAACCGTGATGATGGAAACAAACTCAAATCTTTAAAATATTTTTACTTGGATTGTACATGATTAAGATGAGCTTAAGTATAGAGGAAGTAGATTGGAATTTATATGTACGACCGGAGTAAGGAGATGAGATGAAGTGTTATGTTGAAGGATTATGACATGAAGGAAGGAGAGAATTTTCATTTAATGAGTAATACATGGACACCTTCACTTATCGTCACGAATCAAAATTTACTATTATTAATTATCATCATCCTCGTGATTATCCTACTCGTATCAAATATGCTAAATACCTAATCTGAAGTTATGAGGTTTCCGTACATTGTTTATCCTAGTCGTGTCCCCACCCACGTAGGACGTTGGATTGAAGAAAAAAATACAAAAAAGACAGCGACAATATTTTTCAGAGTTTTATGCAAATTATTCCCTTTTAAAAGACTGTTAACAAGCCTCCAAACATGGAAATATAAAATTGAATTTAGTGCTTAAAGGTCTACTTGTCTTCAGCTAAAGCTAAATAATTTCTTTATTATTGTTGTAGGAGGATCAGTTTATTTATGAATGCATATTATTATGATGACAAGTATTTGAGCAGTAATCCCAATTTTGAAAAGGTTATGGATTTACTTATATTTAGCCCTATACATGCATTAATTTGTACTTGAATGCATCATCAACGTCTTAATTTGATCATGCTCTCGTAAAAATCTTGAAGTCCTTTAATTATTGGTTTTGATAAAAGTAACAGCCATACGATGAAGCGTAAAATAGAAAGTGCAACAAACGAGCAATAATAATAGATTAATATACGTAGCAAAGCACGATAAATAATTAATGTGATTGAAGATTGTACCAGTAATTACTGCAAAATATAAAAATGTAAAAAAATAAAAATGCTTTTATTATGATGGGATGATCGAACCTTTTATTAATATTTTAACAATGACTGATTAGCTGTTTTATCACCGCTTTATTGGATTAATATATCGATACAAACGACTGACGCTCTCTAATTTGTTGATAAATTGATAAGGACAAAACGAAACTGGAAGCTGGTATAAATGTGTGAAACTACCTCTTGTACAACAACGCAATTTTGTTAAAGTGCGTCTAGCTTGGTTGTAGAACAGGATATAATCTTGCCGACAATTAAGTACTCATAATCATATGCATCAACAAGCAACGACACACAGAAACACTTAAAAAGAGTAATTAAGTGTTTTTCAATCTACGAAGTTATGTGAGGTACATGAATTCTTTAATCGAAAGAAGCTACATGTACATTATTATTAAATCTAGCATGAACTATCCCTATGATTACGTGCATATTTTGTAACTAATTCATAACTAAATTATGTATTTCCTAAGTCCGTTGGCTGCAAGTGTTTCCTTATTCTCTTTCGCTACAAAACGGTTGAGATTCTGTTGGTCTTAAGTCGAATCTCAGTGAATGTTTTCACTTTTTGAAGCAAAAAGCCAGTGATGAGTATGAATTGTAATTTGGAAAAGTCAGAGTCAATGAAGGATTAATATTACGTAAGATTCAGTATGTATATAATTTGACTCTGTTAACAGATATAATATGTAGAGCAATATTAACAGAACCCAATAATGGAAGTAATTCGGTAAATATTAAGAATTATTAGAAATTTGTAACACATTAAAAATATTTTAAAAAATATTTATGTTTTAGTCATACAAGCAAAGCGAAGTTGAAAGTTTTGTTAGGCAAGTAACAACTTTGAAACTTTATGGCGCTTATTCTACCAAATTTTACATTTGGCAAAAAACAACCCCCTTTCTTCCTTTTCTTTCAAAGGAACTAAAAAGAGCAAACACACTCACATACACAACAAGGGTTAAAGGTCACTGAAAAAGGTTTTATCAAATTAAAATTATTACTTCACATATAAGTTATCGATTGCAGTTATAAATAATTTAGCATTAGGATTGCTTCATATCTCCCCTTTTGATTAGTTAAGGTGAATTAATAAACTGGAAACTTTAAGCTAGTAGAAAGAGAAGAGAAAAACGAGAAAGTATTAAATTAAATTTATTCGTGAGGAATTTATAGTTCAGCAAAGGAAGTATTTATGGTACATAAATAATGATTTTTGAAACGTTTATCGCAAAATTCTCATTGAAGAATTTTGTTTTCAATCCTGAACACAAATCATATCCAGCTGTCAAATCATTTCGTTTCACTCTGCAGTTATTTTATCGATGTAGCTAACCATTAACCTTCGCCGTTTGCAAAACCAATTCGTGAATTTTCACTTTTTATTATGGACTCTCTTTTGCCAGAATTTGATGCCGCCACCACAACGCAATGGCACAGTTACGATACATATCAACCAGTGACCAGTCAGTAAAACAAGAAAATAAAAGTATAATTTTTTCGTGCATGTGCTTTAAAAGCCTTAAAAGCATTATTGGCATAATTAAAAGTATTAATTGTTTTTAAAACGATTGCAAATTCGTTTGTGGAGAAATCTTTTGCTAGTGACGATAAAAGAGTATCAATACTACAGCCTTTCGCTTTTCAATTTTCTTTTTTATTACTTTAGATGATAACAAAGGGACGGATTAGGATTTGCTACAAAAACTCATCATGTAAACGTATCAGTAACAACACGGCACTGAAAATTCACGTGCTTGTTATCTTTTCTCTTTTGGTGCGAGAATGAATGATCTATACAGATTTTACTTGTGTGATCTCCGCCTCCCCATTATTTTTGTTATTGCATTGTGGCCATTAACAAGGAGCAACTTTTGCAGTTTCCTTTTTAAATTTAAATGCAATATTATTGTTCATTTTACAAATGACAATGGAAAACAGCGCAGTTGTCGATTTTATTCGGGTCAAGTTTTTCAACTTTTTCAAAATTGAGCGTCTAAAAAGACACATGAGAGAAAGATAAGATGACTGAGGGTGGCAGTGGAGAGTGTTGGTCACATGGCAGTATAACATAATAACAATTACAGACAGGGACTGTGCAAGATTGGCTTTTCACTCTGTCAAAGCGTTTTCTCTACCTTTTTTATTAAAAACAAAATACATAAAACTGGTTTTACATGCCAAGTGAGATTATGGCTATTGCTTATTATTACTGTACGATTAACTATGAATAGAAGAAGCCATTTAAAGATGAACAAAAAGGGGCATATATATCGCTTTGATTTCTCCTCTGCCTCTCATAACTTTTCCATATATTGATGATAATAATTTATGAAATTACACACATGGCATGTAATAGCTTTTTCAAATGTGAAGTAACTTGTAAGCAACAAAGCAATTGTCATGTTAACGTTGTTGTAGAAAGGAATTTTAGGAAAACTAAAATAACCGAATGTACTTTTAAGTCTTATCAGATAGATATTTAAAGTTGAATTTTAATGTGTGCCCAGCTTAACGATTAACTTATTTTGTAGTTTATTGTTAACAGCCAAACTAGTGAAAAAAATTAGCTACAAGCTGTAACTTTCGAAGGCACCCGCCCCCAATCAATACGTTGATCTTACGATTAGATAAATGTGTCTATAAAAATTGCCATTTTAGCGAGGATTATTATTTGATCTTTATCACATTTTTACACGATTTAACACAATTGCTACCTTCATTGCCTAATTTATACTAAATATTTACCAAAACTTGAAGCATGCGATTTGTGCAAAAAAGAAAAGAAAGCCACTGGCTATCCCATACTACTTTTTCTTTGCAATCTGCTCAAATCCTTTAAAACGAACGGCACGGAAGAATATAATTACTTAATCTTTAATTACAATGCTTTGGCGTTATAAACACCGCCTTCATTTTCTTTGCACTTCCTTGTTTCATTCCTTGTTCCATCATAAACAGCAATTAGAAATTACACTTTCGGTGCATGTCAACAACAAGAAAGGGGCAGAAAGTCCTCTCTCGCTAAAAGCCTGTTTAAAATTTAACACTGGTCGTCTATGTTTGCCTTTCAGTCAAACTCATTTCAGCTAATCGCGGATTGTGATAATAATAATAACCATTAAAGCAATGAAATAACATATAAGATTAACCAAAATGGAATGTACGTACACTTTATATCTTAATTTTAAAAGCGTCATGCGTTTACATTTCTTATGTTCAACTGAATTCTTATGTAATTATCTCTAAATTCATATTTTCTAGTGTTCTGCACTAATTTGATAAAAGAATAATTTTTGGGACACATCGAAAGAATAATTGGGTGCAAAAATTAAAAATGAATGTGGACAGTACAGGACCCATTAATTTGCGATGTTTTCTAGTGATTAGATTCCGCTACGTGTAGAAATGAAAAATTAAGACGTACTGTAATTTGACAAATGGTGACATATCTCGGCAGGGATACTTGACGTGAATAAAGTAAAGTTGCTTACCATTAGTTTAGCCTTTTTTCTGATTATATTTCACACTTTAGCAATATTTTGTAGAGCCTTTTTAAGGGAGCAATGCAATCTTTACTTACTGGACTATATTTAATTTTTACACCACCCGAAAATTGTCATTTGAGGAAAAGTTAGCCTTTACATAGTTTTGTTTCGAAGCGTGTAAACGTTTTACCATTAACTTATGCCAGACGATTAGATAAAAACCGGATTAATCTCTTTAATCGTTATTTAAAGGCATTTCGACCCAACTTTTAATTGGTCTGAAAATTTTAAGCTTGCTTCGAAATGATAAATAAAAACATTAAACGTTTTATTGGTCTAGATGTTTATCTTGAACAAAGCGTAAACAAAGTAAAAAGAATACGATTGCGCATGCATGACAGTAGTAGGGGTAAGGGTAGACCCAGACGCCAGTTGACCTTTTAGGTCACCTCTCTCGTTTAACAAGACTAGACCCATACGCCAGTTCATTGAAACGTATAAAAAACGTTTGTATATGATGACGTAAGACAATTTATCTTCTTTTATGTACATATTTCTTCATATTTTAGCACTGATATACTATTTAAAAGTACAGATATGTTCTTATAAAGTACTGATATGTCTTTATAGAGCACTAATTACGCTTAAAAATTGAGAAAATACCCTTGAAAGACACTTATTATGCTTAAAATTCGGTGAAATACCTTTGAAAAGCACTGATTACGCTTAAAATTCGGGGAAATACCTTTGAAAAGCACTGATTACGCTTAAAATTCGGGGAAATACATTTGAAAAGCACTGATTAAGTTTAAAAATCGGGGAAATACCCTTGAAAAGGACTGATTACGCTTAAAAATCGGGGAAATACCTTTGAAGATCACTGATGTACCCTTAAAAATCTGAGATATACCCTTAAAAAGCACTGATGTACCCTTAAAAATCGGGGAAATATTCTTGAAAAGCACTGATGTACCCTTAAAAATCGGGGAAATATCCTTGAAAAGCAGTGATATACCCTTAATATTAGGAACATGTCATGAAACTAACTGTTTGTTAGTGACATACCGATGTATTAACTTTTAAAAAGCATTTGAACAACAACAATTTTTGTATAGCAACTTTATGATATCACGTGATCACATCATGATCAACATGAAAACATGTTATTGAAATGCTTGATGATGTTTGACTTTATTTTTGTGTTCGAGCTTTGACCTAATCAAAACGTTTTTGCAACAACATAGAACGTACAGAAATGGTGTTTGATAGCACGTGATCACATCATGATCAGCATGTAATAAGAAAAGCTTGATGCTGATTGGCTGATCAAAATCTTATGATGACCTTTGACCCAAGCAAAACGTTTTTGCAACAACATAAAACGAAAAATCTGCACACTCGACTCAACGCACTAGTATAAATAGCGTAAATAGCAAAAAACGATCATTTCTATCTTTGATTTGTGTAAAGCAACACTCTCTGTATGCTCTCATTGAAAAGTTCAACTTGTTTATGACAGTCGAATCTGATTTTGTTATTCTACGTTGGGCAAATCCAAAAAGTTAAAATGGAATCGCAACTTAAAGTTACTTTGTACAAGTGTCCACTCTGTTCCATTTGGAATGTGGATTACAATGAAATTATAAAGCATTTGGAAGAACATCGTTGCAAATTGAGTTGCAAAAATCAATATCATGTTGACACATGTGATGATCATGCAAACCGGAAGTATAGCTGTAAAATTTGTGACTTTGAAGTAAACCGGATAAAGTTTTTTGTTGATCATTTAAAAGAACATGCTGGATACAATGATTCTGAAAATGTAAATTGCAAAACCGTATCTTCACCAAGAAAACGAAAATTTGATGACGTCATGGAAAATTCCGATGATGTTTTAGACAATAACATGAATCAAGACAAAGGTACTTAGAACAAAGCATAAGCGTTGGTTACGTAACTTGAAATTTTTTAAAACCTGAATGTTTAATGTGTAATGTTTATTTATACTTATCTAGATTTTGATGATCCAATTGAGGTAACACATAAAATCCAATATCAGGAACTTAAGAATCGGATGTGTATGCAGTGTTCAATCACATTTGAAAACATCTCGCAACTTTTGAGTCACTACACAGAGATTCATCCAGAGGTTATTGCGTCATACCAGTATGGAGGAGAATATCCAACACCAGAAGAAATATTTCCCGTTGAAGTGCAGCACACGATGTTTGAAGATGGACTAAAATCTTTTGAAATTGATTTGGGTAATATAGATGTGCATAATGTAATTGGGTTTTACACTACCGTTAGACATAAGCTGAGTGAGATTATGCATCAACAGCTACAACAGCTTAACATGTACAGGATTCAGTTTAGCATGAAAGTTCAGTTTACAAAAACAGAACCAGATGGTTCAGAAAAATTTTCCATACCCACTTTTCATTCCTTTTATTACGTTATTACAAATGAGTCGTTAATCGATTTTGCAATAGACAATTCATTAGAGAACTTTATAGATAGAATAGAAAATTATGAAAACTTAGGTAGTGGTTGGAATTTTGATAGAATGTTAGATTTTAAGTTTATAGTAACTACATACAATCCACTAATTGGTGGATCAGGCAAGATAGAGTTAGATGATGTACTTAGGTATAAGTTTAAATGTTTAGTTAATGTTCCCGCTGATGATGACTTGTGCTTTAAACGAGCTATATATGCTCATGATGCATATAACAAGATTGGTAACGATCCTCATCTACACAAGAGCAGAACTTTAAGCGGCACAAAACATTATAAACATTTAATAGATGATGGTAGAGTTTCATGGAAAAACTTGACATTTCCAATGCCACATACAAAGTTTGAAACTTTTGAAAAGAATAATCCTGATATCGGTTTATCAGTGTTTTATTACAATAGGGAAAATCATGAAGAAACACACGATCAAAAACTTCCTTTAATTGATAGTAGTGAAAAACGCAAGTTAGCATCAGAGTTGGTTAGGCATAGATCAGTTCCATATCATATTTGCAAAGAAAATCGCAAGCACATGATTGACTTGTTGATGATTGACAATCCAGAAGATTCTGAAAAGTTACATTTTTTGTTAATAACGGACATTTGTTCATTTTTTCGAAAAGCAAATAGAGTTATACAACGTAATTTGTGCAGACACTGCTTGCATTACTTTAATGAAGAGTATGACTCACACGTAAAACATTGTGCAGCTCTTGGCAATCAAAAAACTGTGTTTGAGGAAGGCATAGTTGAGTATAGGTCATCAACCCGAACTCAATACATGCCATATACGTTTTACGCTGATCATGAATCATACTTGGAACGTTTTGAGCAAGATAGA
>JAANSO010001572.1:0-16402 GCA_036507315.1 Lepidocyrtus fimetarius | reverse complement strand
AACTAAATACTCTTTTAAAGGATTTTTAATCATTTTCCCGAATCCCATCTAATTCTATCTAAATCATGTAGGATTGCTCATTCAAATAAAATAAATACCTTTGTACTGACTGTAAGTTCACATTGTAAGTGTGAACTAATCCCCACACCTTATGAATTTATGCATTTTTTTCTAACACACAAAACAATAAATTATTATAAAAATGTAGCTCAATTTACCTTCCAAGGGGAAATCATTTGAAGTCCTTTTCGGAACTCATTCTAATAAAAAAGGAGAACACAATATTCCTATTTAATTACTGCATAAAATTACAGACTTTGTACGTGTTCTCCCTCTACAGTAAACATGTCCTGTATTATTTACTGCCCTGTTTTGCCATATATTTGGAATATATTTAAAAACTCCCAGCAGGAATTCAATACGCACATCATCATACTCTCCACACTGCTATAATCACATGTAATTTCTCATTCATTAGGCAATCCATAACAATCATAATCCTCGGCATGGGAGATCTGGAGGAAGTTAAGGCAAAGTCTGTTCTGTTCATAGTAAAAAAATATCACACGCAAGCAAAGAAAATTGTTATGCCACGCTGGAATAGGAAGATCAGAGATTCAGCAAGTTCATTATTTTTTATTTATTTATTCATTATTAATACCATCTATAATCATCTACCGCATGTTTTCGCCCTTTCCAGTTGGAGCGCCTTAAAACCACTCGTAGCTCACACTTTAACTTAAGACTGGGACAGCAGTAGCAGTTTAGTTCCTTGGAGAGGAAGGGGGTACCGGAAAGTAAGAAAGTGGTTATTGTACACAGTGCTTTTGGTGTGCAGTCGTAAATAGTGCCACCTCGCCACCGAAGAAAATCAGGTGGCATGTTATGCCAACATAAATCAAATATCTCCCCAGTTTTTACCAAGTTCTGTCCATTTACTTATTTCATGGTTGCCTGAGCTCGCATAGCAAATGCAGTTTGTAATCCGACTTTGTTCCCTTATCATTTCCTCCATTGTTTCTATTTTTCCAAACATTTAGTTCAACAGAGCATTAATACCTATGCAGTTGTGCTTAAACATACTTCAGCTTGCTATCTGAATCAAAGAAATGGCTTAAACCTATATGTGTTATAAGATCAACTCCAAAAAATCATATTTAAGTTAAACGTGAATATGTGTACGAATTTTTAAGTTCATTCAGAATATTTTATGCGTTTCATGAACTGCATAAAACTTACTCTTGCTTGAGTGTCATGGAATGGTAGATATGCTCCACAAATTGCAAAAAAATCAACAAAAAACTTCATTAAGAATTACAAAACCCTTTTTTGCAAGATTATTACTTTTTGCTCAAGCTTTTATCAAAAGTATTAAACATGATGACTGCTTTTTTAAACGATCAAATGCTTTAGGAAAAGAAATGAAAAATCCCACACACATACATAATTGTGCCTACATACTTAATTTCTATCTACACCTCTTTGTCTATTTCCCATCCGTAATTTGATGATGATATGGAAGAGTCATTAAACACAATTAAGGATTGAGTGAAAATATCTCCAGGAATGATGGTTAATTGAAGTGCCACACGCAGAGATCTGCCCATCATCCACTTCAGCCGTTTTCGATTTGCGTATCAAAAATTATCATAGAATTTCCTTTTCACTAAAAATTGAAGAATTTCTTTCATTATTATTGCCATCGGTTTAATCAGCAAAACTTATTTCCCTAAGTTATCATTATTATTACTACTAATTCAGTAGGCTCGATTCGTATTCCATTGCCGATGGCAGTGGCTTTACTAGGAGTGATGTTGATTTTTAAAAAGTTGCTTCATTAAATAAAACACCAAACCATACGTTTTCAGTCTACCGTTTAACTGTATTCTCCATGCACATATTGTTACTTACTGATCCTCACTTATTAATAAAAGCAATACTTTTAGATTTAATGATATTACACAGGAGAAGAACAACAGCAGCAGCATTACATTATCATCTTTCATTACATTGCCTTCCGGCGTGGGAGCAACAGTGGCACTAACTCACAGTCATCTAGACTATCATCACGGAGGTCAGTGATGAACCAAGTAGTGAGGTTTGAAAATTGACGAGAGGAAACTCAGAAGTAGTGGTGGGCTTTATCATCGATTAACTTTAAAATATTTTATTCACAAGAAAAAGGCATTTTTAAAATGATATGGACAGTTTTTAAAAAGTTTTGTCTTGCTTTTTGTTAAGTTTTGAAACACATTTAAGCTTAAATATTATTATTACGTAATGATATAGAAAAGGAAACAGTTTTTATCTAAAGCAGAGCTTATGATTTTGTTCAGATCCTTCTCACCTTACTCACTTATTATAATAATGAATTAGTAACTGAAAAAACCAAGGAAAATGCATCTTATTAATGCTTATCACAATTCATCAACAGGTAATTCTGTACATTTTTAGTTTTTTTACTCGACTCAACCCCCACTAAAACCTTTTTCACTTTTGTCAGTGTCTGACTTTCATCAGCAACAGGGGTTTCGAGGCAAAACAACAGTTTTAAATGAATGAACAAGAAGAGGATTATTGTGTGAGCAGTTGCAACCTTTTTCTGTCTGGTAATAACGTTTAGTTCAAGGTACCCATTTTGTTCACAGATAAGAATTACTAAAATTACCCACTACAAGCAAAAACTATTTAAAAAATATGCGTATACAAAAAATATTATTTGATGATGATTTCTGATAGCGATAAGCTTCTAATGATTGCAATACTAGCCACATATTTTGATTAATGTTTCCTGCTCAGGTAAAAAATGCTAATTGTTTTAACTTACAAGGAAAAATGAATAATATTTAGTTAAATCGTTACTTTGTTTAAAATTGTTTTTTTTTGCTCACAATAATTTCAAAATATTCCCCCGTGTAAGAAAATACCCATTTAAGAAATTCAAAAATTCTACAAAGTACTCAACTGCAAATTAAAACAAGATAATTAATAGCAAATGAGCAATTATTTAAATCTAATTCAATTATAATTAGGGAAAAAAGAAGAAAAATACGAACTGCTGTAGGGGCTAGTTTATGAGGAGACTAACAAGGTAGGCAAAACCAGTGAAAGCATTCCGGTTAAGACTGCCCCATCGTTCATCTATTTCCTAAGGTAGTAAAGAAAGTTTAATTAAAGGATACTAATTTTAAACATTAAATTAATGTCAATCACGCCTGGTAATTCTAAATGGCTAAAAGCAAATCAAAATTTATGGTCCGAAAATAAATTAAAAATATCCAAAATTTCCTGTAAAACGTTGATATCATTGAAAACAAGATATTTTTTTCAAACAGTTTGCCTGTTCCTGTTCATTATTTTTACGTTTCTTAAAAATGTAAGCTAGCAGACAGTGAAATTTTATTCTTTTACCCAAAGTAAAATATAAAAATATGATGGTCAGGCCATCATTATAGCTTTAAGTTAACTTGGGTCAGGCTATATTAATAATAATAATTTTTCTGACAATCTGGCATTGAAGAGAGCCAGAAATATCCTAATTGATACAATATTAAAAAAGGTGATAGGTATTTCAATAAACAAGCTACTTCCCGTCTCATCTCCTACTTATTATCACACGTAAGCAAAACAACAAAGTTGTTTCGTGTTATCAACAATTAACTTCCTAATCTGATGTAAGTTTTGCTTTTTTGGAGAATCATATTTTGTTCATTTTTTATCTCTTTCCCACAAAATACACGAGGTTTGCTTTTTGTGCAAACTATTTTTATCTTTAAACATAGCCTTATAAAACATTTTTAAATAATTGAAACCACTCAAAACATGGCTTCTGTTGAAGACTAAATTTTAAAGTAAATGTACAATCTGTTAAAAGAATTCTGTTTTCCTTCTGTGTTACCTTTTGCCTCTGCACTCGTAATTATCCTCAATGAAATAATGACTTTGGTGAGCTCACACATATCATTACGACTTGTGATCGAGCCATATCCTTCAATTTGTATCCCATGATCTGACTTTTTTCCTTGTGGCAACAGACTTAAGATAAAGTTATGTTTTTTAAATTTGATGAAAAGTATTTTTGGTTGTCTGAATAAAATAACAATTTCTTGTATAACTTTGGAACTACAGATTACTCCTTTTATTCCTTGCATCATAATTTCATTGCTATTATAAAACTTAAATAGATACGGTTAAGGTTTCTGTTAATGGATTTTTGTTCTAGTTTAATTCGGAAGCAGAGCCCTGTTATTTTCAAGGGAATTTCCTCACACTTTTGGTGTAACATTACACACCTTATTTTTTCTTTTGTGTTACATAATTGGCTATTCGTGAGATAGAAATAAAGAAACCAAATGCTTCTAGTTTAATGTTTAACCTTACATTATTATTACATACTTTCCAGATACCGTTGTTTGGTGCCTACATTTCTACACTAACCATATAAGGATGAAAAGATGACATTTTTTATTATTCAGATTTTTACATTACCTATATATATGATGTTAAAAGTTTGCAAACAGTCTAAATTAATAATAAATACGTATGTGATCAATTTCACGTTTTGGTAGAACTGTTGTTGTACGTATAAAAGACAAATTCAAAAAGTCAAAGCATTACTTTTCAATCGAAGCATAAAAATTGATGGTAATGCCATTTCCTCTATGCTCCTGTCGGGATTACAAGTTAACGCCATTTCTTAATGGCTTTCACACATGCTATATTTTCCCCTATTCATTCCGACATGTTATTACCTTTCGGTTATTTTCAATCTTTTTTTAACTTGTTTCTCTTTTGGTTCCTCGCGGTGTCGGTTGTAATAAAAATAAACTACAATTGCCTAGTCCAGTTCCAACTAGTATGTCTATAAGTCCCTTTTTCACATAAAGCTATTCAACATAGTGTTCACTTTGAATTACATAATAATTTATACCGATCACTTTTCTCCACTTCTACTTGACTACTTGCAATAATCATAATAATAGCAAAGTGTACATGGGGAAAGTTAAATAATGCATGTGTACTTATGCAACTTAAAGTAACCTGCGAGAGCTTTTAAGCAGCCAAAATCTATGGATATTATACAGGAATAGTTTCATACGTAATTTATAATTATAATTATGATGGAAAAAGCAAACCGTGGGGATAACAAACGAGCTGCAAAAGCTCAGCAGGATTTTTGTTAATGTCCGTGGTTGGTTTTTGCTGATGGAAGAAATGTACACAAATTATTAGTTTTGCTGTTGATTCTGATGATGGTGATATATAATGTGGCTGCGGTGGGGTACATAGTTTTCTAATAAAATATTATTCGAAACTTCCGTTTGTTACATGGACTGTCTGAAAGTGAACCGATGACCTTACACTCATCAGTTTATGCTGTAATAAAATGCTTCCGTTGTAACGCCATCTGGTCTTGAGAGGTGCATACATAGAAACTGAAAGTGTACAAGTCAGCTAGAAACTCCGATAAAGGTGAGTAAATTTATCCACGGAGAAACTATTTGTAAAACAAAATTAGCGTGGCAATATTAAAGGATTACGGGTTTGAGTTGAAGTGGTTTTCCGTCCTCATCATCCTCAGAGTCTTGCTAATGTGTGCAACAAAAGGAAGTTTTAAGAACCGAGTGAAATATTAGTGTGGTTATTTACAAATCCTTGTATGAATTATGGCGTAATGGTGTAAATAGCATATATTTTCCTTTTTATGATTTGAATGACGCAAGTTGATAAAGTGGCGGTGGTTTCGATACTTATTTTCCCTTTGCTTAATACGCTCAACGTCTTAGATGTAGGTCCATTTGTATTTCCTTCACTTTCTTTTTCTTAAATCCCTTCCTAAGAGAGTAATTACTCTTTGCTTTTTACTGATTATATAACTATTTTCTATGCAACTACTATTCAGCGATTATATAAAAATCTAATTCGCTCTCTTGCTGGGATATGCCTTCGAGCAAATATATAAGTAAAATATGAAGTAGCTTCTGCTGTTGCTCCTGTTATTAGTATTGTTATTTTGAAGTACTTTTACCGCTACAGAGAGGAAGGAGCTGTGTGTATGATTTAGATTTATTTTGCTAGAGTGGTGGTATTAATAATTCGAGGTGCTCAAAGGATGGTCGATAGAAAAAATAATTGCTCGTATGGATTACCTCCCTGTAAAACCCTACCTAAATGCTGACTATTTATACTTTGTAATTCCTCCTGTTTGACACATAAGTAGAAGAAACGTTTCATTTAAAAAAGTTTTATAATAAAATTATTTAATTAATATTGCGCAGTAAAATAGCCAAAGGAAGGGAAATGGGTTCTTTGCATATGCTTGATATTATACTAGCCACATGCAAAATCAATTTACTCGTTTTCCTGGAACCTTGCGGATAAATATGCAACTAGTGCAATTAAGCTGAATTGCTTAATTGCTTCCAGCTGAATAAAATGAAAAGAAGAAACTGGTGAGATCTTATCCTAGGTATTCATTACTTTTCTCATCCCTTTGAATTTAATTTAAATTTGCATATGAATATGATTCAAAGAGCTTTTGAATGATTCTTAATTAATCGAGAGCAGCAACAAGTACATCGTTTGGCAGCCTGTTAAGATAATTGGCTGCAGTATGCAATGAAATTAAGAAATGTTTGATGAAAACAAGAGCTGAAAACTGAAAGTTGAAAAGAAATGAATGCCCTCAATCAACAGCAACAATTCAGAGAAACAGAATGCAAACACAGGAAGAATAATTTTGGTATTTATTAGGCAGGACTCAGAACAGAAATTTTTGCGCTGTTGGGGAAGATTTTGACTTATGAAAGACCTACAAGTAAGAAAATGCTGTAGGTCTTACCATACTACAAAATAAGTGGTCAACAACATTTCAACAAGGAAATTTACAACAGGAGCCGAATCTTTTTGGCAATTGTTGAGTTTCCTTGTGAGTCAAGCCGTTATTTATTTTACATCTCTTTCTCTTCCTTAGAAGCGGGTACACAAGGAGATTCTCAGTTACTTTGCTGAGAGTAGAATAGGATAAGGTCTTTTGATTAAGGATCAAAACAAGTACAACAAGGAGTAGCTAGTGAAAGAATTATCAACAAACAGAGAAAAGAAGGAAATAAACTTGTCCCAGTTGCAAACTGCTGACAAACAATGAAACTCGCCTCTTTTCTCATAAAAACACACGACGACGGTCCCTTGTAAAAACTTTTTCATTACTCCTTTCTTGAAAGAACAGTGGGATACTCCTATTGTTTCCTGTGGATGAGTTTATTGCTGAAAGGAATTTACAAGGTTAGATAAGTCAACTGTTCCAGATTGCATGAAGTTGTCACCGTCATTTGAAATCAATTTCTAGGAAAAAGGAGTAAGAAATGACTAAACAAAACACAAATGCAGCAAAAAACTTTTACTTCAATAAACATATCTCAATTAAGTGATCGTATGACAATTTTTGTCAATTTTCTGGATTTCTGTATCTTCAATCATAAAATAGTTAAGTAACCTTTCCTAATGTATTCTTAAATGATACGAAAAACACCAAAATATTAAGGTTTCTGTGTAAACTCAATGGTTTTGAATAAATCATTTATTTTTTAAAAAGTCTTTCATAACCCTTTTGAATTGTCAGGCCAAACAATATCATCGCTCTATTATTGACGGCGCATTTCACTGAAACTTCGATGCTGTAGGCAAGACCAAAGTCATAAATCTTAAAATACTGAAGCTATATAGTCTCCTTAATCTTTTTTCCTATTCAAAATAGAATATGCAGAGATCATCAAGGAAGTAGATGCCATTAAATAGATAGCATCGTTGTATGCCCCTAAAACCCCACTAATATGACAAATGATTCACACCAAAAAAAGTGCAATAGCGTCTTAAACCGACCAAGAATGCATCTATAGATAGAATGTAGGGTAGCTGGGTAGCAAACATTTACGTATACAGCTTTACAGTTTAATTCTTCTTTATTGGACTATTATTGATGAGAACAATTCAAAATGTGGATATTTCAATTGTTAGGCTTTTCAAGAATGGCAATTTTCAAGCATAAACGTAAATGAGATGTCTTCAACAAATCCTAACTTATGCTTTTGAACAATAACGAAAAAAGTTTCTTGTATTGTCCAGTCATTAAAATAAAGAGCTTTTTCTGGATTTTTTGTGTATGTCTCTGGAGGGAAATGAAATAGGGGCATAGTTTGCTCCCTACTTGGAAAGGTATGCAGATTGAGAAGATACACAAAGGTAAGAAAAGAGGAAAGCACCTCTGCGACTCATCCTCTTCTTCCTATTCCTTAATTTATTGCTCTTGTTACCACTTTCTCACAGATTATGATCCTTTGATTGACTTTTGGCTTTAGAAGATATACAAAGGTAAGAAAAGAGGAAAGCACCTCTGCGACTCATCCTCTTCTTCCTATTCCTTAATTTATTGCTCTTGTTACCACTTTCTCACAGATTATGATCCTTTGATTGACTTTTGGCTTTGGTCATGCCTGCCTTTATAAGCGTGCTTTATGGTGAAGGATTTACAAACATGTGAATACAATTCTATTCACCAGCGGGGTAACCAAAACGCTAAAAAGGTGTTTAAAACGAGGGTGGACATCATCAAGAAGAGCCTCTTATGTTCCTTCTCAACGAGGCATTACGACCACCCACTCAAGTAGTCAAAACTTGTGTGTTGCCCACCTACATGGACAAAATTGGACACAAGAGGACTTACTCTCTTTTACTAATGATCTCCTTCTTTTCTCTCCATTCACAAGGATGATGATGATGACGATAAGTTGTAGCTCTTTTCTCTTTAAACTCTGTCACTACTGCCGTCACCGTCGTCCTCAAGTCTTCAACTATTTCTAGTTGGTAAATGGTTGGTAATAAATAGCCAAAGTTTATACGGAACGTCAACTACTTTTACTAACAAAAAATTGATGGTGGAGTTTACAACAGATCATTTATTTTAAACATTGAATGTACTGTGGCAGTCACAGCAGCAATCCTTGTGACATATGGCTCTTTAAAATCACATTTCTTTTTTCATTACGTCCCCTTCCGTTTTAAAGTAGCCATATGCTTATTGTATTGTGTGTAGTGTTGTACGGTTTTCATATACGCATCGACGCCATCCCTTAATAACAACAGACAGCAAGATCAATAGTAGTAAAAGCTCAACTGGAAGCAAACATTTTGACAGAAATATACATTAATTTCACGTTTATTTTTATTTTTACGTTCCCTTTTTCTATAATTATTCAAGAAGGACTTGTCCTTTAATTTTCCTTACGCGATTTCAGAAGTGATAGAGAGAGGAGTGAATGCTTGAGTGGGAGTTGTCGAAGTGAAAAATTACTCGCCTTGTCACTATTATTACACGTACTAATACAAAGGAAGCCTTCACAAGATAAAGCATACACAACGTAATCATCAACATGAACTGTCGCTTTTTCAGCTCTTAATCTCATTCATCTGCTTTGTTGTTGAGGATGTATTAAGGTATCATGATAATGATTATTATAAGGCATGATGTTTTGTTTTCAGTTTGACTGAAAAAGACTAAATGTGAACAGGAAATCAATGAAAACGTTGATAGAGTTATCACAAGTTTTTCACCAGAAACAACATCAAAAAGTATAAAAGAGAGAAGTGACAGGTCTACAATAATTTTTGTTGGTTAATCACAAGGGAATTGCGAATGTAAGCATTTTCCAAAAAAATTGATTCAGTAACTTTCTGCTCACAATTTTCCCACGTTATTGAAACATCGAATAGGGGACAAATGTTTTTAATCTCAAGAGAGATTGCAATGATGTAGATGATCATCCAAAACCTTTAGATGTAGATTCAATGAAAAAATTAGTTCTCATCCTGTGTGGGGACTACTTTTCTAAACAATGTAGTATAGGTGGGCTATATTGATCAAAGGATAATTTCTTTAGTTGTGATGTCGGCTTAAGTATTTATTTAAAATATTTGCATGGTACCGTCACATTTATAGTAAGCATGAATTTGTATTTTAGTTGATGGGAATAGGAAAAGGAAGTGTGTCATTAAAGCAAGTCCCACCTTTAACCTGACTAAAGGCTGTGCTAACACATTATTAGTTGGCAAATGAGAGATGACTTGTTCCATATAAGCGATTATTGAACTGGAAGGGAAATAATCATTTGTAGATTGTTGAACATGGATACTCATTTTTGGCAGATATTGATGGATCTGTCAAAAAGAACTAATAATTTATCCCCTAATTTGATGTACTCTTGAGTATTTTTTTCTATTTGAAAACTTTGCAATTCGTGGCCAAAAAAGGATCAGCTTACTTGGAAATCCCATTTCCTTCAATTACAAAATGACAAATGAGCAAAATGATGCTGGTTACTATTATGAGAGCCATTAGTATTCTCTGTAACACTATTTTCAAATTTATTTCAAGTTAGAAAAAAACCGGTGACTAGTAAATTAGTAACTAAATAGCGTCCGATTGCTCAAACAAAGAACTCTTCTTCAAAATAAATTAGCAGTTTCAATATCCACTCTTCCAACTAATTACATGCAGACTAGACTAGAAACGAACTGGGTATCATCGAGAGAGTAATGGGAATCACGTTGAAAATCTTCTTTGTGACCTCCAACTAACCCGAAATATTTTAAATGCTAGTTATTCTTTCTTCGGGGATTTTATTGAAATAAAAAAATTCAAACAAATCTTGATAAACAGGGTTTGATTTTAAGATGATATCAGAAGCCACACGTACATCACAGTATGGGATTAACAGAGACGAATTGCTCCAAAAAGTTAGCATGACAAGTTTCACTTTTGTCGGAAGCAGCAGAATTTTTTAAAGAAAGGGTAAAAACAAATCAGAGTGAGAAGCTATATGATCTGACATAAATTTGAATTACCTACCACACTATCCCTGGGAATGAAACTCTCATTTAACCTGATATTATTCTACATCATAAGATCGCTTTGAATATTTAAAAATGCTTTTATTCTTTTTAACCTTTTTTATTAAATTATAATTCTCAACCTTTTTTGACCTTTTGTTGAAATCACCTTCTTCAATGCCTTCTGCGCTTGTATTGTGGTTTTTGACTGGTTTACTTTTTTAAATATAATTTTTGTTAAAAGAAAATTCCATCGAAAGTATTTTTGACAGTTTGTAAGTTGAAAAAACCAACACAGATTTTTTATTCAATTAGAAAACAGCTTTGTAGGTAAAGCCTTGTAAAGATATTGTGGGGAGTTATAAGAAGGAAGGAATCACTAATGAAATAATTTGACATTTAAACAAATTAACTCCCTGGGTAGGCTTGCTCTAAGCTCTCCAGTAAATAATATTTTCATGACATTATCTGTTTGCATGATTCCATGTTACAAGCGTATTAGTAATACTTAAGGTAGTGGATCCTTTTAAAGGAATTTAAAAGAATTTTTAAATATTTATTTTGTAATGTTGGAGAAGTCTACGAATCAACAGATTGGGTTTCACAAAGAAATGTTTACAGAACCCTTTGTTGGAAAGAAAACAGAGAGGGATGAACCCAGTAAGTTTCAAATGTCAGCTTATATATACACCTTTGTGTTGTAAATGACGGGCAGGGCAGGGTAGAAATTTTTCGGTAAAAATTACTGACATAATACATACAAAAAGGGGTTGTCTTAAAAACTTGCTGGAATTATTTTTTAAGGAAATATTAAAAATATGTGGACGTGGAATGAAAGAACCCTTTACGAATTATGGATCATGAGTCAAAATCCTTTCAAATTAATTCCCGTCGACAGAACCAACTCATCAGCGTCTACGGAACCACTTGACTTGGTTTTTCTACTTTTCTTCAAATCTTCTGAAATTGATGAAGTAAGGGTAAGTAAAAATGCATCAACTTTCTTGTTAATCTATCAGACAAAAGTTTTATATTTTGTTTTCTTTACAATTTGACAATCTTGTAGTTGATTTTAAGTAAAATGAATAATTAGCGGCTTGATTTAAAAAAAATAGCCGAAAATTAGTGTTCATTGGTTGTTTGTTGGTGGATCTCCCCAGTTCAATATCAACTCATGCGAGATTTTTTCGAGAACATGATTCAATATAGTTTATTTGATTTATTTTATTCTAAACACAGAAGTTTTATTTCCATTAATTTATTTCAATCTCATAAAATTTCACTGAAAGTGGCTTCATAAAACACCTGTCCGTTGGTCTTATAAGCTTTATTAACTTGACTACAATTTGATTTGTAATTGATAAAATCTCGGGGTTATCAATACAATCTTTTCTCCGAATGAAAAGGTCTTCCCTTGTTAAGCTACGCACAATGTAATTGGTCAAGACAAATTTTATTATTAGGATCCGATTATATACGTACAATTTGTTGCATAGCAAACATTATCGACCCAAAGGATCAGTCAATGATAGAAATGGACAAAACGTGAATATTTTCTCCTTTCTTTGCTTATTATACCCAAAGTGAGAACAAATGAGATACTACTCCACCCACAGATGTATCATATAATCTTGATAATAATACAAGTGTCGTTTTTATTCCAAAGAAATTTAAAAAGGTTTCTCAAAACTACTCTTTACAATGACTTAAGAGCAATTTTATAGATAAAGAATCCTTTTGACTTTTTGTAATCAGATTTTTTGAATGTTGAATGTGGATAAAAGTGTGAGCTCACACTTTTAAAGTAGGAAGGGGTCCATGCTCAAATGCTTTGCTTTTTGTACAATTTTGAATCTTTATGATTGGGACACACGGTCATCTCAGTGACAATCACCACCATAGTAATCCAAATCGTTGGAAAAAACTGCTTCCACAATGCGAGACAATTTGGGTCCTCCCAAAAGCAGATTATAAAAAATCTGTCTTTCAATCTAAATTGCTGCTTGCTTATCTCCTTACCTACATCTGTATCATTTTGCTGCTAAGGACGAAGCATCATCACAGCAGCAATTTAATTGACAAAGAAATTTCCTTCAACTAGAATGATAATAGAATGCCACAGGTGGGATTCCACTGGACTCAATTTACCTCACAAACTGAATTTACAAACTGAATGCAAGAATTCACATATTTTTTAATAGAAGTTGACATTTTATGATAATTTTTTAGCTTCTCGGCTTGAGAATGCTAATGTTATACATACATTATTGCATGTCATACATACAAGAAAATCAAAATTCCAATTATATCTGTTTACGCTTTTTTGTTCAATTTAAAAATCTCATTTTATTTGCTACTGTTTGTCCTGCTGATGGCCACTACTTTTTATCCTCCACATGTGGACACTCTACTCTATGGGACGTAGTGTCATTTTTGTCAACTTTAGCTCACATTTATTTATTTTGTTTAATTTATGCAAATATTAAACACTTTTTTAGTTCTTGATCTTGTTCAATTTCATTGAAATAAGTATTTTCTTGTAAGAGATAAAAAAATTCTAGCGCTGGCATTTGAATGTATGAAATTTAGAATAGAAAGCATTTTTAAAGAGGTTCACACCCAAAAATGTCAGCCATTTCATCATGATGATCAACATAATTTCTATTCATAGGGTGGCTTTAATGCTTAGAAGTTTTCTTCTCCAAATATGATTTTAATTTAATGAAGTAGAAAATATTTATAATTTTACAATTGTTAGGTTTGGCTATTGTGCTTCTGTTTGCTAACAAGTTTAAAAATAAGAAGTGTCGTTCATCCCCTTCATAATTACACTTTACCCAGGGAGAGAATTACATAACTGCAAGAGCACTAACCACATTACTATAACCTATTCAATGCATCCAACCGAGGATAAATGTCTCTGTGCACAATGCAGGTGACACAATAAGTGTCCAAATGTCAACAAGACAAACAAATCCTATTTTTTAAACTGATGAAATCCTTAAAGTAGACAATGCTGGTGATGATGATGATTTGACGGGAGTAAACTATTATGAAGCTCATCAAAAATATAATACCAGAGCTCTTTCAGAAGTCAACAATAATAATACTCTCACAGCAAAACAAGCAAGGTATAGTGGTTTTTTAAGCTTTAAAAACTTGTACCACTTACGAATCAACCACGATTTCATTCATTATGCAAGATGCTTAAGTCTCGCCACCACGAAAGTGTCAGCGTAATTTTAATCCTGTCAGCCAATCCCAGTGGCAATGGATCAACATTGATTCAATCTAATTCTGCTCATCCCTTTTAACTTTTTCTTTCATGCTTTTCTATTCTAGTATCTCTGAAATTTACATTCAAGTTTAAACTGTGAGAGCAACAATATTTTTACATGAGAAATGCTTTTCTCCTTTTTAAATGATGAAACAAGAGTGAGCAGCAGCAGACACATCGTCATCATCAGCCTTGCTTCTTCCATCCACATGCTTGTCTATCCAACTGTCCATTAAGCTTTTCCTTTCTAGTTCAACATCATTTTTTATTCATATCAAATTTATGCATGTTTCCTTAATTTGAGTTTAATATTTTTTCTTATTTACCAAATCTTTGTTGAATTTGTTTGTTTTTGAATCTTTCCAGTTACTGGCAATAAGAAATTATGGAAAGCGCTCCCAAACTTTACCTTACTTACTTTAGTAGTGGCAGGTACCTGTAACGCGCTCCCATATATTTTTTACCTATTCTTTTTTGACAACTCACAAAAAGAATATTTATGGGATTTTAAAAGTTAACAGTTTTTTCACTTTCGTATTAGTTGAAAAGTTAAAGATTTATTAATCAGAGAGTTGTTACTGTTAGGTATGATACACTGTGAGAATTATACACACACAGCATGGTTTATAAACAGACTACTTTTTACCTTAAAATAGGATTGGAAATGAAAGAAACTCGCTGTTGAATTGAGTTGACCCTTTTATTTGTTGAAATAGATAAAGTACTTCCTAAGCTTCACGCGGAACATGTAGGCATTGTTCTCCTTTCAAAAAACAGAAAAAGAACAGCTTTTAAATTTTAAATAGAATATAAGTACGTAACAAGGGAAAGGAAACTTCCAAGCTGCACTGTTGAATTATTATATAATATTAACAAACGATTATATAGTGGATAATGTTTTATATTTGTTTCTTTTGATATTTTGATCATGATGATGATCAAACCTACAACCGCTTGAAAAAGAGAATCGTTAGCTGTGAGATGTATTTTGTAAGACGTGCGTCATTTTTTAGTGGCAAACTGAAGCGAAGTTTTTGGTGGGTGGCAAGGATGACCTCATGCTGAGTCACTGTTGACCTGTGAACTTTTTATAACAAGTTGTGAGGAGCATCACTATTGTATCATTCTCTTCAGGTTTTTTATTCCTTGGACGATGAGAAAGAAAGAGATGGAATCAAACGAACAGAAGCTTTCGCTTGTTTAAGGTTTACTGATGCTGCTGATACACGGTAGGCAAGGAAAATAGAGAACGAGAAAAAAAGAAGTTGAATAACAATAATAATATTTGTGGATATAAAAATAATTCATGTGTAGCCCATCAAGCCTATTACTTTCATATGCGATATACACCTAACAAATAATAATAATAACAGGCTTTGTTATGGGTTTCCAGAATGAAAAATCTTTCTATTCCTGCTGCTTGTACACATAATACTTAACAACATTGTGAAGAAAAGGTTTTCACTTATTTACTCAATTGCTACTCCGACTATGAAGTTGACGGAGTGGATAAAATGTTGAATGATGTGAAGTCGTTCCACCTGTCATTGGGATGATAATCATATTGTGTCTTTGGATGCTGGTATAGTATAGCTAACAATCTGGAGTCAAATCTGCAAATTTTGTATTGTTTAAAGCAAATTTTAATTTTCTACTACTGTAAGTCTGAAATTAAATATTTCAATGATACTCTCAGAAGCTTTCATTATTTGTACTTGTGAGTACTAGAGTTTTCAGCGGTACCACCTACCAAGAACATAATGTGTTTTGTTGATTGCAAAAAATACACATGTATATTTTCTGCAACACTTCAACTCAATTAAAAGTTGAAAAAGAACCAAAAGCTACTCTTTCGTACATAGTTCGTTGCTTGTTTCAACTTTTTTTTCAAGTTTCTAATACCTAATAATAATGCGGATATGAAGTATGAACATTTAACACATTTTTAAACAAATGAATTCTACTTACTGATCTTGGCTAGTTTTTACAATCAAGCGAATAAAAATGAGTGCTGTATAATGTATTGTGCATCAATACAGGCTAGTAATAAAAAACCTCCTTGCTTTATCATTTTGGAAGATTTCCTATCTAAAACATTTTGTACCACAACTCCTGAACTACCCGCAGCAAACTATCTGAGCGAAAGCAAATGCAATATACGAATATGATTGAATACAAGACTTACAGGTTGACTACCAAAGGTAGCTGTTGATTAGACCAGAATAATCCCAAAAACTTGAT
>JAANSO010001571.1:0-16405 GCA_036507315.1 Lepidocyrtus fimetarius | reverse complement strand
TTTCACAACATGGACATGATCATATGAGTTGGTATGAATATCTCTCAACGTAAATATCAATGTGGATTATCAAGCAGTCGTATTAAAATGTATTATGAAACACTACCAAAGTAAGTTTATGCTAAAACGTGTGAAAGTTTTGTTTTAACTTTGTTTTACAAAAGTATCAAATCTAAAGGGTAATTCTTCAAACTCCAGTCATAATGTATATGCAGTGTTGTAAGACTGGATGAAATCATAATATCGTGTCTTGTTCAAGTTTGGATTATCTATATAACTAGTACTTTTTAATTTTGCGAAGCTTCAATTTTGACGAATTTTATACAAAACCTGATATGATTGCTGACATTATTATCTGATGTGATGGTTGTGATTGACGAAATTAGGCTGTTTGAAAATATTAGACTTTTAAATTAGACGAGAATTTGGATCACATTGAGCACTATGGATCAGTTTAGTTCTAGTTCCGTAGTAATATGATGATGAAATAGTTGTAGCACTTTTTACTTTTTAGCACCACCACCACCACCCTTCTTCTTGTTCTTACTGCTCTTGTCCTTTGCTGCTGCTTTGGACTTGTTGGACTTGTTGGAAGATATTGATCCTTGAGAACTAGTTGAAGATGTTTGAGCAGCAACCTGTCCGCCCTCCAAACTTGAGGTAGCATCATGGGACTGAGGAACCAGAGCCGGGCTTCTACCACCAGTTACAACTTGACCTTGTGAACTCATTTCCATTTCAGGTCCTACGCTTATCTGAATATGTGGATGAAGAGGATCAGGTAATTCCTGACTATTAGCTGATGATGAACCTGTTGAAGCAAACGGATCGGAAGGAAAGCTCGAAGATGAAAGAGCTCCACTGCTGCTAGTGGTACTTCCTCCAGTTATACTACTACTTGCCACACTGTCCAACGCTTTGGGCCGTTTCTGAATATGTCTTGATGTAGGGCCCTTTTTCTTGGGAGCAGACGGAGGTACTTTAAAGGGTAGCTCAACCAAGTCATATCCTGATGTTTTTGTTGGACCTAATATCTTTATAGTCAGGGGACCCATTGGCCGACTTTTGCCTTTTTCACGCTGAATCTTATCCAGGCCTTTACACCCAAGCTTATTCTCCGTAAAATGTTTTTCATAGTCATGCTTTCGGGTGTATTCCTCTCCACAGAATCGGCATTTTATCATGATTCGTTTACCATCTTCATCAACGTTCTCGTGAAATTCCCGTATGTGTCTCCTTTTATTTTCCGGGTTTCGCAAATTAATTTTGGAACTGCATGGATATAGAAACCAAATCTCATTTTTGAAATCCATTCATATTTCAATCAATTATAAAATGTCATTCAATTTTCAATTTCGTACCCTTTTCTAGGACAATCGGGCTCTTCGCACTCCCAATATTCTTCTGCTGGGGCATTTGGGTCCTTCTCTTTGTGATACTTTGTCAAGTGACCTTTTAAAGCACCCTCAGTCTTGAAGGGATCCTTGTGCCTTGGGCAGGTGGCCACAGGACAATTGAATATTTTTCCCGACCCACTTACACAGTTGTAGGCACCACACGTACATGCGCTCTATATATATAATTATAATATATACACGTTTTAATTATTGGATTATATTAAGTGATTATCAGATAAACTTAGGATTATGCACCACATGTACATGCGCTCTATATATATAATTATAATATATACACGTTTTAATTATTGGATTATATTAAGTGATTATCAGATAAACTTAGGATTAGGATTGTATGTAGTAGTACCATATCTACGTTTTTATCACTGTTCAAGTCAGACGGATGGACAGAGAGTATGCTACCGGCGGCCACATTTCCGATTGTTTCCAAGAAGCAATCATAATGACCTTTACCGTCTTTGTCTTTGGTAAATACATGAACTAATTGACAATTCGGTTGGCAACTTTGTATGAAACAAACAAACAAAACACCAAGTTGTGTAGCAATTAAACCTTTTTTATGTCAAAGGGCTTGTTTGTATTGCATGTATATTACCTCAATAACAAAAGACGCCAAAGAGACGAAGCCTGCCGTCCATCTATAATGAAAGGAAGTGGCGTTTTGATCATGTGGCGTCCAATAGTAACTCCAGCACTGTCCAACATAGAGCCACAACAGGGAAATATGACCGTTTCCGCTTCAATATTGTCTAGGCATGTCAAATGTATCCCATTGTTGTAGGAACATAACTTTAATTGCACATTGGGATCGGGCACGTAAGAACCTTCTGGGATCCACCGTCTCCTCTTTGATAATTCATCCTGAAATCTACGCTGTATGTCAGGCATCAGGAAAAGGTCTACACAGGGTTGTTTGAGAACAAAGTCATTATGATTATGATGAGGCGTTATAAAGAAATGATTATTTAATGTTCAAAAAGTATTGATCATTATATACTTATTAAGGTCCCTGCGAAACCTAGTAACGTCTGCACAATCAGTAAAGCTCTATTTGGCTCCATCTCCCTATTTTCTATGGGCATTTCTTCTCTCTCCTCCTCACCAGCCTCATTATCATTGTCCCTATTATTTCCATCATTGTCAAAACCATCCCCATCTCCTCCAAACCTTTCATTCCCTTCAATCCCAGCCATTTTTGTCCAATCAAACCCTTTTCCTAAAGTTAACAAAGCCACAAACAACAGAACCCGAAGCTCTTATTGATATTACAACCACCCCCCTAATAGCTCAATACGTAAGGGTCGTTCTATGTCAATTGGTCAAAAAATCGCCCAATGCTCCAAAATTTCCTACTGTTAATGATATAAATAGGACGTGGCTATACTAATACAAGACTTTTACTTATCAATCTACGATACCCCTTAAAATTGACCCTATTCTAATTATCTCATAAAAGTACTCAAAAATCTAAATTATTACTGTTTAATCGAAAATATATAGCCTTTTCTCCCTTTCAACTCAAAAAATCTATCAAAGTTGCAAGTAATACACCCCAAAAATCAACTTCTCCCAAATACGTAGTTTTCCCCGTTTCAAAAAACATTTTTCATTTTCTACCCAGGGCATAATTTCATCATTTTTTGCAGAAAAATTGACATTTTAAATATCCCCAAACAATCAACAACTTCATTGTAATGACAACCGAATGGGGATGCTTTTTCGAACCTTGACGTAACTTATTCAATCATTTTGTCTCTTAATTGCTATATTCAATAAAAAAAGCATCTAAAATTTGCAATTCATTGATTGTTCGAAATACGCTGGAAACGCTTTGACAGTTATGATGCGTTGCCTTGCATTGCACAAAAAAATAAACTACAAAAAAGAAAGGCTAGAAATGCTATCCTTGAACAAAGAAAATTACCAGGAAAAAAGGAAAAAGGTAAATGGATAGAATAACGGGATTAATTAATTGATTGTGATTAATTTTATGGCTAGTTGTAAAGTTTCTAAACGGAAATAGATTAAGTAAACCCTTCTGTAAACGCTGATAAAACTCTCCAGTAGTAATGCGTTGTACTACTTGAGAAATTGACTTTTGAAATGAGCGTGTACTTGAAATTCAAGAAATGCTAGTCAAAAACACAGGAAAATACCATTTATGAAAGTACAAGGTAAATGGATAGAATAACGGGATTAATTAATTGATTGCGATTAATTTTATGGCTAGTTGTAAAGTTTCTCAACGGAATTATACTAATTAAAGTATTCTCTAAATGATGGTGAAAGTCTCCAGTCGTAATTCGGTGAACTACTTGAGAAAAACAGTTTTGAAATTTACGTTTCACAAAATCAACGAAATGCTATTCTTTAACACAGGAAAGTACCATTTATGAAAGTATGAAAGTATTTAATTATAGTAATTAATCTAAAGGATGGGCACATGATGGTCATCTTTATGCTTTAAAAGTGTACTACTTCAAACTACAATTCTACGATCTTGATTATTTATTACTACATATGTGCAAATTGAAATGAACTTAAACTTATGATAAAAAGTTGGGTAATGTATTGCGTTTTGATACGTAAGGTTTTATTTCATGATACAATATTTAGTGCCAATTATACAAGAACTAATTGATTACTAAAAATTTTGACTGAATTGGATAATGTAGACTGAAAATTTTGAATCTTGATTAGAAATGATGTACTGAGAATTTTGATTTACAACTAGAGATTTTAACTAAACATTTTACAAGTACTGTTACTATTGCTTATATGATATTCTATTATAGACATCAATTATAGACATAACCAACATTACAAGTAACAACAGGGTGACTTCATAACTAGTCCTTATTGTCCTTATTGGGACGTTTCTTGAATGGTTTTGAGGAGGAATCCCTCTTTTTGCGACTTTTCTGATTAGACTCCTCTCCTTTGTCTTCTTCTTCTTCAGCCGCTCCTTGTTCATCTTCAGCATTGGAGGAAGATGATCGCCGACGCTTTTCCCTTGTTCCCGCTGAGGGCGTAGCCACCTCCATCACTGGGTCCAGTGTCAACTCGAATTCTGTCATTCTTTCTTTCAGAGTTTTTGGTTTCCTGCTCTTGAATCCCCTTCTTGTCACCATCTGTTCTGAACATTTGTGCTTGTAATAAGCACTTATTGCAATAGTGACATAGTCTTTCAAAAGTCTCTTCAATTGATCTTTAGCTGCTTTTCTGAAACAGTGACATGTAGCAGCATCTCTAGGTGGTGACGAGATTAAAGATTGGTGGTACTGGTGACAAATGTCAATGATATCAGCCTTGAGAGTCTTGGGCGACATTGTAGCACTAGTGCAAGCTGCAGATGAGGACGAGGAGGATGATGTTGCTTGAGTAGGAGTCCTTTTTGATGTTTTTCCAGAGGGTGGTGACGTCGGAGCAGAAGCAGGAACAGGGAGAGGTGAAGTTGCAGGCCGGAGAGGTGAAGTAGGAGCAGAAACTGACATAGGAACAGGGAGAGGGATAAGAGCACGAAGAGGTGAATTTGGAGCACATGGTGGCGTTGGGGATGGGGCCTTGATAGCAAAACATCCTCCGATTTGACTTTTCAGGTACGGATCGGTTGTGATATAATCATTTATTTCACCACGGATCACGCTTCTAGCTTTCTCCATGTCTGAGCTATTTCCTGACTGACCTGACGATGTTGACGATGCAGGTGAAGATGATCCTCCTGGAGTTGATGGCTTTAGAATGGTTTTAACCATCGACGGTATCATTTCTTTCAAGTGCTTGGTCAATTCAGACTTTTCATGAGACAAGGCATGTTCTTGATGTGGTACAGCCCCCGCCGTCGATGCTTCTCCTAAAGTTTTCCCTGCACTCTGCCTTAAAAACCCTTCAGCATAATCTCCCATGTTCTCATTCAGAATTTGCTGTAGTAGTCTGTCAGGAATGCTTGAGTCAAAATCTGGGCCACACAAAGGGGGAACCTGACCTTCGCAACCACTACAAATGCCGCTTCTCTTACTTCTGTCTGGGCTACCGAATACATAAATAGGTGGTCCAGAAGAAGTCGCATCATCAGACTCGGCACTTTCATTCCGTTCTTGTAAATAGTACCTTTCCAAAATTTCTGCCGCTACTTGATCTTCAGACTTGTCAGGGCTACCTGCGCTGCATGTGGAGCCGGGCTTTTTCTTTGGCAAGGATTTCTTTTTTCCTTTCTTGCTTGGAGAGCCGGACTTGATGGACTGAGGAGATCCACACCCAGACATTGGTGACGTCTGATCATGATCCATTGGAGGAGGGGGAGAAGTTGGAGAAGTAGGAGCTGGAGCTGGTGTAGCTGGACCTCGAGACTGGGAGGCCTCGGTAGCAAGTCTGGCTCCTTGTCTTAGACCAGATAAAGGAATGCTCACTAGTAAACGACTGCCGGTTACTCCATAAGGAATAGCAAACCCCTGACCTGGCTCATGCACTACCTCTGCTTGATCTTTAGCCTTCTCAGCGCTACCTGTGGTGCATGTGGAGACGGGCTTCTTCTTTGGCAACGATTTCTTGTTTACCTTCTTGCAGGGAGTGCCGGACTTGTTGGACTCAGGAGAAGTAGTAGTAGGAGCTGGGGTAGCCGGACCTTGAGACTGGGAGGTTTGGGCAGCAAGTGTGGCTTCTTGTCGTAGACCAGTTAAAGGAATCCTGATTAGTAAACGACTACCAGTATCTTCATAAGGAATAGCAACCTCCTGACATGGTTCGTTTCCTACTTCTTCTCTTTGATCTTCAACAACAGGGGCAACATGGGATGCCGGAACATGTGGTGGTGGGGTGCTCTGGAGAGGAATTATACATTGGTTCCAAGAGCCCGGTGACGATGATCCTTGTGAAACAGATGAAGAGGGTGCTGATGGTATAATATTAGTCAAAGGCCCTTGCACCGGTGGACAAGTGGAAAGTGCTGGAGGAGGAGGAGCACAATAAGGTACTGAGACTGGAGGTGGTGGGGGAAGAGGTCTTGAAGGTGGTGGTGGGAGGGGTCTTGATGACGGGCCTGCAGCATACAAATCTTGACTACTTGCTGCACATGATGATGAAGGTGGTGGTGGGAGGGGTTTTGAGGAAGGGCCTGGAGCATACAAATCCAAATCTTGACCAATTGATGGAATTGGAGGAAGTGTAACTGATGATAATGCACCACCTGGTCCAAACCAGTTTTCAACAATTTCTGGTAGCATAACATCATCATTTTCAAGGTGGCCAAACACATAATTTTGCATGTCCTCCAAAATGTTTCCCATCCACATCAAAACAATCAGCTAGTAAATCTCCTACATGACTTGTATTCCCTGCATTTCCACAGCAATCTACAGCGCCATCATCATAATCATCTTTATCTTGACATTCACCTTCTTCGTTTTCATCATCTCCCTCCTCCTCCTCTCCACAAGAATCAGCGTTTTCAACCCCTGCAAGTTGCCTACTCAGAGCTTCCATTCTTGGCATTCTTTGAACTGGGACACAGTCGTCAATATGTCGCATGAACGCAGTAGGAGTGCGAAAAGTCTGGTCGCAAACTCCACAAGTCTTTGAGTATGTTCCATCAAAATCTCGCAAGTCCAAGTCTTTGACATGCTTTCTTGCAATGTGGCGATAGTAACTTGCCAAATGTCTGTACTTGCTATAAAAAGATAAAAACTTTGATTTAGTTTAGAGTGTTTAAAGCAATTTAATTTAAATGAAAACTGAGAACAAAAGTCAAAGACATATGTACTTACCAGTAGCATCCACTGAACGGACAAACTATCCAACCTCCGTACACATGGACAATCAACACATGTTGGTAACGATAGAAGGTGGTGGTGAAACATTTATTGCAGAATTGACACTGAAACCGGGCCTTGTTCTTCCTTAAATGATCTAAAGCAACTCTACATAACGCCCCGTTGCCACAAAGGCACTTCTGCAAGGGTAAAAAATGAAACGTAAATGAAATGAGTATCAAAATATCATCAAGTTTAAAAAAATAAAGCTCTTATTAATTCATGTTGACATGCGTTATATGCTTACCCTCTTTTTCATGCCAGGAGCAATGGAGCTGTTGTAGTCGTAGGTGATTTGTTCTCCAGCCGGGACCCTTCGCAGAGTGTATAGAACGGGATAACCTTGAGTCGGTGTCCAAAGATATCGTAATTCCGTATTAGGAACACAGCTGGAATTTACGAACCTAGCAATGGATCCGTGCTGCAACAACAACAACAAAATACATAATATTATGAAATCTTAACTTCTCCATTCCAAATCACAAATCCCATCAATCGTTTATTATTTCTTATACAACCTAATTTAAATGTATCTTTCATACCGTTGTTTGATCTATGAGAAGGCCATCATGCATCGGCAATGTATACTCCATATTCTTTGGAGGATCGGTCCCCATTCGTACTCTGCCCCGGAAAGCCAAGATCGGTATTCCAGGAGGTAAATCATTTCTACATGATATGCTGAACCCCATCTCACCGCTGTATAACTCCCAATTGAAATCTGTATCTTCTGGAATTCTTGGATATGGTTCTCCAGGAGGTAGTGCTCTCAGTTGAGCGGACCTTCTCATAACCTCACAAGGATTGTAGTCTAAATGCATCATGTACTCGTGGTCCTCGAGGAATATGCATGGAAACGGCCGCAGCATATGGCCTGGCATTCCTAGCGGGCCCACATCTCTTCCCATTTCCACCTCCATTGCAGTGCTTTATTAATAGTAGCGTCCGGGTAACCTTGATGCTGGTTACTATCTCTGCTGTTGAGTCTATCACTACTGACCTTATCACAGAGCAAATCCTTGAAGCTGCTGTTGAGCTATCACTACTACTACTGACCTTATCAGAGAGCAAGTCGCTGAAGCTGCTGATGAGCACTCTTTGACGACGTCTGAACAAACCACCACTCCCAACCCAACGCCGCCACAGACTTTGGATACTTCACTCCGAAGCCAAGAGGACACCAATTCCCGCCCAAAACAAAGACTGTACTTCAAAAACGACGTCCTCAAGACACCTTCGATCTGACTTCGTTAACCGCACGGCGACAACCAACAAGAACGACGGAAATTTTACTCTTTCAGAACTTCTAGTCACCTTTTATTTGGTTAGTTAGTTTTAATGTCTACCTAAATCTCAGTGCAACCGACTTTAGAGCAAGTCGCTGAAGCTGCTGATGAGCACTCTTTGACGACCACTGAACAAACCACTACTCCCAACCCAACGCCGCCACAGACTTTGGATACTTCACTCCGAAGCCAAGAGAGAGGACACCTATTCCCGCCCAAAACAAGGACCGTACTTCAAGAAGGACGTCCTGAAGACACCTTCGATCTGACTTAGTTAACCTCACGGCGACAACCAACAAGAACGACGGAAATTTTACTCTTTCAGAACTTCTTGTCACCTTTTATTTGGTTAGTTAGTTTTAATGTCTACCTAAATCTCAGTGCAACCGACTTCAAATGTCGCACTTTGGAAGCCGATGATAGTACGAACAAATTACCAGTTTTTGCAAAAAAAGATTGATCCGTTTTTGAAAAGGGGACTTTCTGAACGGTTTTTCAGGCGAAAACTGAGGCAGAGTTGAAAAAATCGGAAAATGATGATGATGACATTTTCAAGAAAAAGTTGCAGATTTTTTTAAAAAAAGTAAACAACGGAAAACAGTTGTCATAATGGCTTGGCAACCATACTATATGCTATAAGTGCATGAATAAAAAAATAGACAAAGCAAAAATTATATTTTAAAAGCATGGCGTGTGCTTGTTCAAGTTTTGATTAACTGTACTCTTTTAAGTGGGATAAGCTTCAATTTTGACGACTTATACAAAACCTGACGTGGTTAGTGACATTTCATTGATGTGATTGGTAGTTATGATTTATGAAAATGGACAAATTGAGAATATTTTAAATTTAATTGAGATTTTATTGAATTGAAAAGGGTTTGGAAAGATTACAATTACAATGATTTGTACTAGAATGAAGAGATGGGGAATATATGGAGGGATAGATTTTAATTGGTTTGTAAAGTCAAGTAAATTTTATACGACACCGATAAAATGGCAATCGTATCACTCTGTTTGCATGTTCATATAAAATTTCACCGACTCATCACAATTTTTATTTTAATTGTAAGCAATTTAAAAACGCGCATGAGAAAAAACAATTACATTGTGACTAGAGCAAAACAAAGAATGACAGATAGTCCACGTGCGTGAGGGAATCAAAGCCGGGTTAAATTTACGCATGTGAGAAGGCAAGTACATGTAGGTATGCCGTGTTTATGAAAATTGACTCTGTCCAAGTCTCTCTTACTAGGCCATATATCATATCATATCATATGAAAGAGCCATGCTAAAACTCATATAACAAAGCGGGTCATTGGGTACAAGGAATGAATGAATGAAAAATGAATGTTATTATGAATATCACACATCATAACAGAGTCATAACTATGTGTACAGTAATAGAATCATAAAAATTGTATAAAGTCAACAAAAAAAAGGTTCACAACAGGGTTTTTATTGCAATCTCTTTATTCTCTTCTTTATTTACTATCATAACTGACCAACTCAATATATACATGTGCAAAAAACATTCTTCATTATCATAATCAATGTCACAAACACTTGCAGTAATTTATCATATTCAGATAAGCAGTCAAGGTCAACCGATACGTCAGAGTTGTCAGAGTTTTGCACTATACACTTGAGAATTATTTTATTTCTAGTCAATCCCCATTTTTTATCATTAATCTACAATCTTAATCATGTATTATTTCTTTTTTTTTTAAAAACATGTGCATTTCCTGTCCGGCAGTAAAATTAATAGCACTGGTTTACCTTTTTAAAAATTAAATCTTCTTTCCATTTTTATGAATTCATCGTCTTTCACCGACATTCTGATCTAATTCACCAAGTATAGAAATATGCAAATATTGTAATAGTTTAGTATTAGTGCTCATACCCTTTCAATTTCTCATCACTGTAAGTTGCATAATTGCTATTATGGAGTTTTAATTTTGTTGGTTAGGTTATTTAAAACATTGCTATCGATTATGACTGTGTCTTACACGGCTCTATTATTATAAACTAACCGAAAAATACAAGGCAAATGGATAGGATAATTGGATTAATTAATTAATTATAACTAACTGTCTGAGTGTTTGTGAAGTTTATCAACGGAATTATACTAATTCAAATGTGTTCTAAACGCTGGTGAAAGTCCCCAGTCATGGTTCTTTGTACAACGGGAGAAAACGGTTTTTAAAATATCACTTGTTCATAATATACATGAAATGCCATACAGTAACACACAGAAGTACCTGGAAAAAAGTACAAGCTAAATGGATAGAATGATTGGATTAATTAATTAATTGTGATTAATTTTATGGCTGTTTGTGAGGTTTCTCATCGGAAATGTACTAATTCAAATGTGTTCTAAACGATGGTGAAAGTCTCCAGTCAAGGTTCTTTGTACAACGGGAGAAAAGAGGTTTTGAAATGAGCGTGTTCTTGAAATTCATGAAATGCTAGTCAAAAACACAGGAAAGTACCATTTATGAAAATGCAAGGTAAATGGATAGGATAAATGGCTTAATTAATTAATTATAATTAAGTTACTGGCTAGTTGTGAAGTTTCTAAACGGAATTATACTAAATAAAGTATTCTCTAAACGCTCGTAAAAGTCTCCAGTAGTAATTCCTTGCACTACTTGAGAAAAAGTGTTTTGAAATATAATCTACAAAATAACAGTGAAATGCCGTCCAGTTGCGTATTAAAGTACCAAATAGAAACATACATGGGAAATACGTATAATTGGATTAATTAATTGAAAGTTGATTCTATTATGGGTAGGTTAGGTTGTTATAAAATAGTAACAAGTACATTAACAAAACTAGACATTTTATAAATTCAAAATGTATTCAAACCTAATCCGAGTCTTCATTGCTGCTTTCATCTTGATCATCATCATCATGATAACAATAATCATTATCCTCACAGTTTTCTTCGTGTTCAACAAATTCTGTAGCGGTCCCTACAAAAGAGCCATTTTGTTCATATTTTCTCCAAAGAGGAAGCAAAGTGCTTTCTCACGTTGTGATGTCGCTTCGTCGTTATCCATAAACACAGTAAAGTAACAAATACAAAAATACAAGGGAAATTACAGGTAATTGTATTAATTAAGTAATTGTCATTAGTTTTATGGCTGGTTGTGAGATTTATTAACTGAAATAGACTAAGTAAAGCCTTCTCTAAATGCTGGTAAAAATCTCCAGTCGTAATTTGTGGCACTACGCGCAATAATGGATTTCAAAATAGCCGCTTCATTTGACATTTACAAATAATGATGCATGTATGGGTTGACATTTAGCTAATATAAGATGAGATAAATGAGGAATAAGAATTACAAAAACTAAGTGCAATCATTACAATTTTCAATCATCATGTCAAATCTTTCAATTTATTCAATAAAAATGTATTCTCAAAATGAGCAGTTAAGAGGTATCAGCATTTTATATAAATCAGTTATTTAACAGTAAACATTACTAACTTTTGACATTTGATGATGATTAATCGTATGATTAATCGTTAATTAAATAGCTTGTAGTAATAAACACAAGTTGCAAAATACATTTAAAAACACAACTAACTTTAAATAGTAACAAACTTGTATGCATAAACAACGTTCACACTTTTTCTTAAGTACAAAAAAAAGTAAAATCAAATCATATTCATGGAATTGCCAGTAAACTACAGCAGAACGATTTAATAATTGAAAAAAACATTGTTTCCCAATCCAGGCAAGGAAATCTGTTTTAAATCTGGTACACCGTGCGCTACTATGTCTTCTGACCATCTCCACGTCAGATTCGTATTCTAAATCTTGATAACCATCATTAGCGAGCTCCAACATTGTAAGGTTGTCTTTTAGTTGTGCTATAAAACTAGCAGTAATCTGTATAAAAATAACAAAAACGCAAACAAAATTGATAAATTAATTGTAAAAGTCACGTAATAGTTATTAACAATTGTATATATTGTAGATATTGGTTAAATTTATAAATAAATGAGACAAATGATAATCTTACTCTAGATCTACTCATTTTGACATGCCTCAGCCTTGGCATTCGTAACAGTAAAACCGCAGTAATGTTTGTATGTATTACATTACAATAATCATCCACCATTACGAGCTTCTTCAAATCTAAACAAGCATAGCAAATTAATATAAACATTCAATCCTATTAAATTAAAAATGAAAAAATTTTGTAATTAAACATGAATGAAATCGTTACTTGTCAGGTTGGACATGGAAGGCTGAGTCTGAACATTTTCCCAGGGAATGTCAAAAAAGCTGCGAGTCAGAATGATGGTGTCACACTCATATTCATCGATTCCAGATAATAAGACATCTCCATTAAATTCTTCTACCATTTCTAACGTAAACAAAATGTGTCAGTTCTTCCAACTGTATCAGACTCCGAAAGACGGACTTCAATGTAGGCTCAAGGTATTTTGAAGGACCCAAACGCAAAATACTCAAGTTCTGCAAGTGTTTAGCGGCGAGTGGGGAGAGCAATGTTCCATCAATGAACAATGGAAAATAAACTTCCTTCAATGGAGGAGGAATTGTCTTTTTTTGTAAAATTATGGGGCTGGTCAACATCTGGGAAGCAAAATCGAAATGCTTAGCATGTGTTAGATCCATTGTCTGTAAGGCAGGGAACTTTTCAAATGAGCTGAAAGGAGCTTTCTCATTTCCACCAAATTGTACAAACGTTAAATTAGGAAGATGGGGAAATCTTAATAGCGCCGACTTTGGAGCATTCGCCTGTTTACAAAGACGGAGAGATGTTAAATAGGCGGACTGCTTCTCAAGGTACGAGTGAAGCTTATCAAAGTTCACTAACCGAGTAGTTTCTATTTCTAATTTTGTAATTTGATGGGTATGCTGAGCTAGTAATTCACAATCACAGTCCGAAAGTGGGCACTTTAGAGAAAGAGACCTAACTTTTTCTGGGATTGTCGATACAATTTTGGAAATGAGTCTTCCTATTACATCATCTTTCTTTCTAAACTGTTCCATTTGAATGGTGAGTTGCTCCATCTGTTTTGCCACATCAAATAAAAAATCAACAAACTCTGAGATACTGTCAACTTGACTTTTGGACAGCTTTTTCCTGTTTCCTTTGAGCTCAAGTTTCAGTTTTTTCATCAAGTTGAATTGAAACTTTGGCAGTGCATCACGGCTAAACTTGATTGTAAAATTACGACTGTCAATTACAATAGTCAATTCCACTGCCTGAGACCCCACCAGTTCAAAAAAACTTGTAAGCAGTTTAAGGTTTCTCGATGAGAATAGGCTTGCTCCGAGAGTGAATCGTGCCACAGGGAAATCAATACTGTTGGTAATCAGCTGCACAACGTATTTTAAATCTGGGGATAACAACAAACGCCTCTCTCTAGGTTCAAAAGGACTTTGGACTCCTATACAAACTGCTTCCCGACGTTTTCTATAAATGTCAGAGACGACCTCATTCCACGCTCTTACACACCCGCCTCAAACTAATCTGAAACTCGAACGGAATTCCGGCCTTTATTTCGGGGGTGAGGAATTTGAATATGCATCTCAAAAGCTAATTATAAACAAAAAATTAAAAATTTAAGGATGTATTTTATGAATGTTAAGTCAATAACATGATATAACAATTAATGAATATTTTGAGCTTACATATTCCTGAAGAAGGGGATGTGATCCACTGACAACGCTCAAATTATTGCCACACACCTTTTCATTAGACTTGTCCGCCACCTCCCGGAAACTGTTCCGGTCCCTATTGACCTTTGAACTTCCACTCAAACTAGGAATCTGTAAATAAATATAATTAAATTAATTTTAAACTACAAATATCTGTGTGTCAAGAAATCAAGCAAATATCACAATCACAAATCACAATCACAAAAATAATCACAATCAAAACTCTCTCCTTAATTACCTTTCGCATTTGTAAACTCATTTCAAAACTACTTCCGGTTGCTTAAAATTTAATTTACAATTAAAATTACTTATTAATTATAGTATAAAGCAGGTGATTTTCAAACCATGTAATGGAAAGGGCAGCTTTTTATTAAAAGCAAGGCGGCAGGCGACTGAGAAGGAAAGGGAAAGTGAATGTTTTTGTTGTTGTACACTTGATCTGTATCACATTGCCCCAGTGTGTGTGGCGGGTATTGAATAAATCATTGCACGCCTGCTCTTTCAATGTAAAAAAAGCATTTTTTTCTCTAGTTCATTCATGAATATAGAAACTCTCTTGCCTGTAAAGCTTGTCTGATTATTTTGAAGTTTCCAAAATAAAAACTCTATTCTCGTGTAATTAAAATTATTCCTTTATTAATTAAAATCCACATAATCTAATACCTGTAAGAAACAGAGGTGTTTTTGTGCGCTGATATTTTGTGAAAAATTGGATGAAAAAGGTAAGATTTACAATATTTAGAAATTAATAGGATTAAAAGTGTGCACAGCAGTGATTATGATTATAAAATTTAAAAACCCTAACTATTTAATTATTATTTTTACAGATGGAATCACCATCATCTCTTCTCGGTGAAATAAAATACAGTCCAGTGTTTTGTTTCGATTTAGGAAGTTTACTCTGTCGTGGAGGTTTCCATTGCTCAAAATGAAATAAAACTGCTGGACTTTGGAGGTGACAATCACCTTATGGACTCTATTGTGGCGTTTACCCCGGATGGGAGAAAAATTGGGAATGCAGCACGGGACTACATGCATGGGGATTCCTCAAACGTAGTGTCAGGTAAACCATCAATCTTTGTTTACATTTCAAAAGTTTTAAAAATTACACTTTACCGTTGCTGTGAAGAAAAAAATTTAATTCCTCTTTTCCTCCTCTTTCGTGTGTGTAGAAATTAAACATTTGATGGGTCGTAATGTTGACGATGTTGTAAAATCCCAGGATAAGCGACTGCCGTACACCATCCGGAAGCTTGATGGAAAGCCAATAGTTTGTGTCCAAGAGGGAAATGTACGAAAAGTGTTTAAGCCAAGGGAAATTACAGCGCTACTTCTCGGGGAGATGAAGAAAACTGCAGAGCGTCAACTACGTTGTCCTGTTTATGATTGCATAATCACTGTGCCGACCCATTTTGACACTGCAATGAGAGAAGACACAATTAAAGCGGCCAAACTAGCAAAACTCAACGTGATTCAGGTTTTAAATGAGTCTGTAGCTGCAGCCATTCACCTAAGCACCTTTTTTGGAGATTTTAGCGTGAGTAGAGATATAAAATTGTTAAAAAAAATTATGCAATAATAATAATTAAAATCTGATAAAAATCTTTAACAAAAATTCTTTTTTCTCCACATCACATCCTTTTTTGATAAGCTTTTAAAAATGTGTATTTTTCTTTCTTTTCGTTGTAACAGAGGAAAAGAACCGTACTTGTTGCAGACATTGGAGGTTCAACAACGGATCTTTGTGTGGTCAACATAACAAAGGAGCGAAATGGAACTCTAAAGTTTGATGTTGCTTCTGGTTTTGGGTCATATTTTGTGGGTGGAGCAGACATGACTGGAAATATTGTCCGCATTATACAAGACCAGTGTGAGAATCTCGGCCGTCAGGTTACCGATGATAACAAGGACGCAATTAATAAAATGAGAAAAAAAGCAGAACAAGTCAAGATTGATTTGAATGAGAGGGACCAAGTGGAGGTTACCATACAGGCCTTACTTCCCGGTTTTGACTTTGCCGGCGTCATCACTCAAGCTGAGTTTGACAATTCTAATGCTGCTATTTACGATAAAATTATTAAGTCAATTGAAACGGTACGAGTTTTTATGAAATTTGTCCACTCTACAAAACCAAATGCTTCTCAAATCAAATTTTTATAAATAACTTTGTGTTTATTATGTGTAGACACTCGGAGGAA
>JAANSO010001570.1:0-16416 GCA_036507315.1 Lepidocyrtus fimetarius | reverse complement strand
AAAGAGTCGGCAATTAGCAAGCAAACCAATAACATCTCCTCTCCACTCATTCCTCAGCATAATCTACATTAAAGCATAAGAATATTCTATAATCTCACTAATCGATCACCCTCGACCTAATGCCATAATGTTGTGAAAAAACTTGGAAATATGATGTGAGGGACTAAGGGTAATATGAGATGGCTGGGGAAAACTCCTACTAAATCACATTCACTCTGTATGTTGCTAAGCTTTTAAGACAACTTTGTCACAATTCAGTACATTTTTACCCCAATTATTGTGAGTCGCTATGAGTAAGAAACATTTCCTTTAATCTACTATTGGAATAAACCTGGAGAAAGTCATATAAATGGTTTATTGCCATTCCAACTTGTTCCAAAGTTTGGTTTTTGTTACCAATAATAATAAAATAGACATTCCCTAATCTGACATTGAGGTAAAAGGACAATTCTTCATGTAAATAAAACAAGACTAATTTGGTCTCTTAGGTAAATGTTTACTTTATAACATTCTCTGTTGCTTTTCTGGTTCAATCCGGAGCACAATGTATGTCCTTATTATTCAGTAGTTTTCAAACCTTACCTGATTTCATACGAATGCATCTTTGGCAAATTTAAGGGAATACGAGGAAATCATTTCAAGAGATAAAAGTATTTGTAGTAAAAAAGTATTTTTATCTTGGAGCAATTTCCTTCAAAACCTGTATTTGAACTGGAGCATAAAATTAAATTTCGACTTTTACTTTCATCGCTAACCTAAGCGTAACAAGATCAGTTTGATTTATACCTTTCATTCAACCACTTTGATTTGAAGCTCGATTAAATTTTTTACTAAAAAACTTCTTAATTATGCAGCATGAACATTTTGTTTTTGAACTTGGGTGAAAGTCGAATTTTTGCCAGGAGGGACAATTTTAAGATAAAGTTTTTTTCCTTTTCCGGTCATGAAATAGAATATTGTATGACATAAATTGTGAATCCTCTATCAACTCAAAACCACAGCAAAATACTCGGAAATTGTTTTATTGAGGGTTATCTTTAACTCGCAGAAACTTTGACTGGAGCAATGTAGAAGTCGTCAAGAATAATGTTGAAAATTCTTTCGTTTTATCTGACAGTTTTATTGAACGGTAAATTGAGGGGTTTCTGTTGTTCTAAAATCATCTAAACTTGATTTAAAACTTTCTTGCTTTTACAAAGAACAGTCTCGAGGAAAGAAAACCTGTTTTGAAAGCTCTTTCTTCAAGCTACACAAATCCTTGCTTGTAAAACGTGCAAATTTGAAAGGGACACGAAAGCTGATCGTACTCATTATAATTGTGGGAAATTTTACATTTAGCAGGGCCAATAATATGCAATTTATTATAAAGAACCAACCATTGTTCTCCCTCCTTTGTCACTTTTCTTACACGTGTTCAACAAAAAACAACTGAACAAGTCAAGCATACTTAAGAATCTGTTAAATGCCATGGAAAAAATTCCGGAATTAAATAGAATAAAAAAGTTTTGTGCACCCCAGAATTTTAATGTAAAAAAGTAATGTAAAAAATCAAAATGGAATAAAATTTAGAAATCTTTTTGCCCATGTCTATGGCATTGGCTCTGTTCTGTTTATTTGTTCTTATCGCATTTTTTGGCGAAGAAGTGAAGATATCTGAAATAGGATTGCTCAAGATGGAAGATAAAACCGGAGAAAGTTGGATACTACTAATGTCAAAGGAAAAAGCCTAAGGTTCATCCCACAGCTGTACCCTTTTCTATCTCTGTGGAAAGTTATACAAAATAAAATAAATATTTCGAAACGGAGAAGCGGAGAGAAAAAGGGTTTTCTATGGAATTAGGATCTGTTGTTGTACTTTGAATAAAGTACTGACACATTTGAAGGTTTTTGCAGAATTTAACCACGTCGTTTCTGATCTGCATTCCAAATTTTTACACCTCGTCAGTAGAGAAACCTTCCATTTCCGTTTTTATTCGCTCCATTGTCAGCCTCTTGACTATGAGGTTTTTAAATCGGGATTAGATTCTTCTAAATGGTGATGATGATGATAATTTTAAGCTTACTTTTATTGCCAGTAATAAAAGAAAGAACTAATGGTTTCTTACCAAGAAAATAGAAAAATTAGGTTCATACCAATTACGAAGATAAATGTGGGAAGTGCTTCTCTGTCTGAGCTTCTGTGATGATTCAGAATTGTAATGTAACAATATGCACGGGAAATCTATCCGTAATCCTTCTTGAAACTGAGTCTGAGAAATTGTACAGGATAACTTTTCTAGAATTTCACTTTTTATATCGATAATTTCTAAACTATTAAAACGAGTTAAGCGATAACTAACAAATAGTTTTTTATAGGTAAAACTGTACACGCAAATTCCAGTTTTCATTAGTAAATGGAACCAAATAATTAGTCAGCACAATTTGGGGTACGCTGAGACTGCAAAATATGAGTAGGTGGTTGGAAACGAGGTACGTCTTACCCTCTGTTCAAAACACTTTTTCCGTAAACGCGAATGAAAAGAAGAAAAAGCTGCAACCAGCTCCACTCATGTCTACATTTAGACTACAACTCATGCTAGGAATCTCCCACTGTTTTAGCATTTACCACACAACTTGGAATGTGTGCATGTAAGATCTACCTTGAAAATACTTTACAAAAACGCTACATTGGAAAGTTATAAAGAGAATAATTCATATGTACATTAAGCAAAAACTTTCGTTATTATATCAAACTACTCCAACAAATACACTACTCCATGAGTTCCAGGAGAATCCCTTAAGCCAATTTTTATAAATTGGCTCATGTAAATCTTGCAAGAAAAAGGAAAACAAATGGACCTAAATAGATACATTGGGAAGGAGTAGGCCAATGCATGTAGACAATCATGTTTGCAATAATAATAGGAAAAAGGAGAACCAAAAAGAGTCTAATCTGATAAAGAAGATATTCAATAGTTTTTTATAATATTTGTTAAAACAACAATTTGCATGCATCTAGTTTAAGACGATGATGATAATGTACATGAAGCTAAAAATCAATCAGTTGAGTACAAGTAAATGCAAGGAGTTAATACTTGACCGTTTCATTCATTTGGCTAATGATAACTAAAAGCAGGCAACAGAAAAAAAACGGAAACGGTTAGTTTTCATATTAATTGCAAATTGTTTTTCATCGTTTACCGCAAAAGAGTTTTATATTCCACATTTCCTTCAAAAAGTATTCCTTTGCATCGGACTTTTACTTACTAAAATAAAAAATACTGTATTAGACAAGATTTTGTTTGCATCTATTATTTTTTATGCAAAATGAGAACTCTAACAAAGCAACCTACGCTAACGGTAAACAGAGATTGGAGTTTTAAGTAACATAAATTGGAAAGGATGTTTTTAAAGGTATGAAGAAAGTGAGGACGCATCATGTTCCTTTTCAAGTAAACTACGTTACCTCAATTTAAAAACTTGTCCCCAAGGTATTTTTACATAATTCATAATAAGCAAAAACAATTGCGAATGTATGTTTTTCTTATATGCAATTTGAACAAATCTACTTGGAAACCAGTCGGACATCTTATTCAAAGGAAAGTACTTTTGCAAATTTCGTTTTCTCAGGAACTTTATTTTTGTTCAAATTGTTCTGTTAACGACATTTTTATAAGTAACGCATGCTTTTACTATAATTCCTCTTGTTCAAATGAGTTTGAAATTTCAAATTAACTGTTTTGACAAATACATATCGCTTATTAGTAATCACGGAAGTCTCCAATAAAAATACATGTCTGGTGCATAATATTTACACTCGCATGAACATTTGTTATGACTGTTACACGATGAAAACAAATCAGAGTGGAGTAAATTAACAAAATATAAAATAAGTTAATAATTTAATTTCAGCTTGGTCTAATATTTCAAGGATTAGTGCGAAATTTAATATACTCAAAAAAGAAACTCGACAAATGTATTTTGATTTTGTTATTAATCATGCACGGTCGATGACGCTTTCCAATTTGACATGGGATTTATTAGTATTGTTTTCTACAATTTCTGGAATTAGATTTTAATAGAGCAACCCAACCAAAATAAACTTTCCATCATAAATAGTTCAAGCTTGTAAAATGTGCTAGTGGGGGAAAAGTTGGTAAATTGGTTGCGTGCACAATATTATTATGATTATGTTATTTCTAAAAGTGTGAATAATGAGGCCATTATATTATCCATATTATCTTCGTTTTCATTGTAATCTTAGCAGATCAATAATTTTGTGGTGCAGTAAGCTCACACTTCAAACAACGTCCACTTTTTCTCCATAATTTATGAGACAAGTAGTGCTGAAAGGATACAATGTGTGGAGGCTGAATTATTAAGGTATTAAAGAGCTCACTTTCTTTCACAAGGAGTTTCATCTGAAATTAATAACTTTTGCATAATCCCACTTGACAGGATTACAATAATACGCGGCTTTCCAAATAGCTATGGGGATTGACCGATATGATAATAATATAATAAAAATAACAGTTTTGTCACATCAGTTGTTTATTCAACGCTTAACACTTCATTTTTTATTCCCCTTTCACTTCATGTTAAGCTCAAGTATAATTATCTCTCGGGATTGATAACAACTTGCTCTCCGCTAGAGTATGCTTTTACCCACAAAAATTTATTCATTGCGTAATATTCTTTAACGCAAACATGACTTCGGTTACTTCCTTAAACGGCGTTTTGTCGATAAAATGTCATCTCTGTTCCCATAAACTTAGATTTTATTAAAACCAGCTAACAACTAGCTTAAAAATGTTTCACTAAAATGGTAACCCATTTCTGACTTCTGTCTGACAAAGGCACAGGACATACTGACAGACAAACTTATAAATTCCAAGCTCTTATATGCCCAACAAAGTTGAAAGAACGAATAATTATTCAGTAAATACGCAGTTGCAATAAAACTTGGACAATTTCGTTAAACATTAAAAATTAGTTATCGAACAAGTGCATACAAATTGCTCGCATAAATTATGATTGAGCAATAAATGAACACACGAGAATGACACATTGGAAGGCAGGGAGTTGAAACTTATAACTGTTACGCAATAACGTAGGTATCTCGTGTTGTTTGTTTTTTGCTTACATAAAAATTAATTGGAACGCCTGAGGAGCCACTATTCTATCAGAAATGAGATAGATTGATTGATGGTGATAATGTCGAGAAAGACTAGAAGCATTGTCCTTTGAGAAAAAACATATGCTTTCTTCTATTATTTCTTTATTTACAATATAAAAGAATTGCATCAAAATAAATATGCCCTAATGTACGAAAGACTTTGCTGTGAATTTACAAAAGACTAAGAAATGGTTTACTGCATACTGTCACTGTTATTACTTAAAATTGTCATTTTTTTCCGTTTGGTCATTGAGAATCGATACATGTTTACAAAGTTCGACCTAGTACCATTCAGCGATTTTTCTTTTTTACTATTCCAAGTTGCAATGAATGAAAGTTAATAAAAAGTATTGTATGCAGGAAAATTACATAACAATTTGATGTACTGATTATGATTCAGGAAAACTTTAAGTTTATATGATGTAAAATGCTTTTGTTCTCAAGTCAGTACTACATAGTTGTCTAAAAATCCTTATTTTGCGAAAGAATTGAATTTCATTGATTGGGAAATGAAACTAACCATGTTAATAATGATACATGTTTTGCTTTACGTTGAAAACTGAAGCGATTTTGTCCTTGAGAATAATATAACGGCACTCATAATTGAATGTTGTAAATTAGACTGTTTTAACATATGACAGCAAACTTTGCTGCTGCAACTTTTCACCGACAAAAAGCGGAAATTACAATTTGCTTGATTTACACCATGAGATTTTTTCGGTGAGAAATGTTTATTTACCTTAGGACTTGAAGTGGCAACTGGCGTAAAAGTGTGAAGAGATGTGATCCTGTTGCAGCAAGAAACTATATTTCATTCACTTTCCTACACATCTTCAAACAATTTAGACAAATATTATATTTTAGGAAAAATGCTACTACATACCGTTTGGAAATCGATGAAGAGAATAATTTTCGTGTAATGCGTAGTGGTGACCAGATTACTTGCTAACTCAATTTTTCTCACTTCACCTATTTTTTGTTTGCTAGAGCGCTTATGGCAAGCACTAATGTACACATTCTTTGCAATTATTTTGGACTTATTAGGAAAACAATTTAAAAGTTTCACAAAATAGAAGCCGAAGTAGAAAAACGTAGGATTTTTAAGTGAAATAAACTGACACTAACCAAGTGTGGGGGTGATGTAATTTCCTGAAAGCAATTGACTTCTCTTGGATCCTTCCGGTATTTATTTAAGAATCTGATCAGATTACTTTTCCCTAGAAATTGAATCCTTTAGACAATAAGGATCAATTTCGCTTCGTCAAGATGCCCCTTGAACGAGTCGATGCCAGCAAAAAATCCGATACAAGCTTTTTGTACAACAATGTAAGGTGATCAATATTAGAAAAATATCCCTCAATAATAAATTGCTTCTAGTTTACGTCACCCAAACAAATCACTGTAAAAACTGATTCTGTTGTTACCTGTGAGGTAGGTTACAGACGAGTTCAATGATTGCTGGGTTTGTTCAACAAATGTAACTTGATCACTAACTTTGACATTTCAAAAGCACGAAAACTCTACTTTTTCCACTTTTTATGACCTCTTATTTTACTGTTATTATTTACCCAGTTTACTTAGTCTCAGTCGTTGTAAGTATCACTTGCTTGTTGACAACTCTCATGAGAAACACCAAAGAAATGAGAATGAACTTGATTTCTGAAACTATTTTGCACTACTTGGAAATCTTATCCTTATTACCATTAATTATACGTCAATTATCAATTGAAAATGTTTTGCTAAGCTCGTGCTATTTGCTTAAGATATCAACACTCCCCACCATTTTTTAATGTGGAGTAAAACTGCTTCAATTAAAGCGTCGCGATGAATGAGGAAATCCCCACCAGAAGCGCGTACCCAGCTACAGTATATTTTTAAACGCTTGTGTGCAAGGTGAACAAATATCGTTTGTATATAAAAATGATAAACTTTCATTCTTTTATAGTTTCACTAACAATACAAGGAAAACAAGATCATTGCTGTACACCATTCAAGTTCATTGTGGAGCGTTTCAAATTTCTTGAAAGAGCTTCTGTTTCTTTTTTCTCTTGTGTGTCTTTATTACCACACACAAAAGAAAGAGTGAACTCAGCCATATCATCGTTATCTTTATATCTCAAATCCCAGATTTATACCAGAGACATTGCAAACAAATTGAAAAAAATGGGTTGTGTAACGTCAATCATGTCATTTTACAACGGTATTGTAAATATCAATGTTGCACAAGTCAAAAGTAATAGTAAATGTTATCCAGTCTGATAGTTCTTGTGCTACCGAGCATGCAAAGTTATGTAAAAATAAGATAATCATTATAAAAGTCGCGAACGACCATTACGTATGATTTCCCATCCATATTCGAGTAAAATTTAATGTTTTGTATGACCAGTCAATTAGCACCTTAATTAATAATCAGCAGATATTACGCGCTGTATTTGTAGTTGTATCCCTTTCAAAGTGTAAATTGAGCAAGTAAAGTTTAAGGAGTCATTATTATAATCAGCCAATGCTGTAGTTGTGGCAGATCATTTTAAAAACTGTAGTAAAAATTGTAGCAAGAACAGGTATTTCTGAAAGTAGTGCAAATATAGAAATGATTATCAAGAAATTGTACATTGTTTCTTAACTATCTTTCATGTCTGGTGTAAACAAGAATTGCTAAATTAAATACAATATTTATCTTTGAGAATTACATTAAACATAGAGAAAAGGATAAGAAAACACAAAGAACAATAAAAGTAAGCTTCAATGGAAGATTTTTCCAAAAGAGAATACCTAGTCCTGTTTGGAAAAAATATTTTTACCATATTAAGACATTGCAAAAAATTCCTCTTTCTTGTAAATATTAAGCTAGTCATGCGTATTAACCAAGATAATAGTTGGAAACGTTTGCAATAAACCATTGTGCACTGACCGGAGGGAAAAACATTTAAAATAAACGGAAAAGGTTGCTAATTTCTTCCTTTTTTGTACATTCGTATTTTTCTTAGGGAATGAGTGAGCATTTTATGAATCCTTTTGTTTATCTTTCCGCAATTTTATTGATGTGTCGGTCAGTTGATGTGGATCCTGGTTACTTTGAGGTTTATTTCATGCCGACAAGCGATTCATGCTTCAATCATGTTCATCATCTTGTTTTGGTGTGAGGTCCAGGATGATGATGAGGATGGATACAAATATGGTCATAAAACTCTCTATCTGAATATCCCTCCAGATAAGAAATCACTTCCAACAGAATTATTTTTATGTGGGATTTTGTTACTAAGTATTAATATTGTTTTTTTATTTTTAGGGATTACCATGTAAGTAAGAGAGTTAAATTACTTGCAATAGGAAATTCCTTTTCTCAAGTCAGATGTGCAGAGCAAATTATGGCACTAAGCATTAGTAAAAGATTCTTGCGTATGAATTAATGCTTCAGAAATATTTTCATCCGCTGTTTTAAACTGTCTATCTTTAGAATTTTGTGGAATTGACAAAACAAGAGTTTCCTTCATAGAAAGCTTAACTCATTGGCAGAGGGTGATGAAAAGGGTAAACGTGCTGTCTGTATTTACACCTCTTCACCATCAACGTCAGAAAGTGAACGGGTGAAAAGAAAACGTCAATGAAATGTGGATAAAATAAGAGACGAGAATTAGATGCAGCTGTAGAGACGTCACTCATCAATGTCAGATGGAAAGTTAATGTAGACATGAGTTTAACAATGGAGACACGTGCGAATTCAAAAGGAGTTGGACACTTTCTTAATATTTTACTCATGTCGGACAAAGACATTTTGGTTAAAATCTAATTTCAAATACAATACGAACCAACACAATTGAAATAAGAACGCGCTAATCTTTTCTTTACCTTATTTGCATTTCCAAGAATCTAACTTAATTTGGGAAATTGGAAGCCTGAAGCTGAGTTTGGAAACATACTCCACCTAGCAGGGTTTCCAGTAATCTTGTAAACAATTTGTGGAAAGGGCTCCCGTAGTAAATTCAAGGAATACAAATAGAGTGATTCTTCTACTCAATTTCGGATATTACAATGAACTCTGTCGGATTCAATTCTGATAAATCCATGTTTTCGTTTGTTGATGCAAATGTGTTTCTTTGAATCTGTTTAATTTGCAAGGAGCAATATCCAATTCTTTTTTATTGCTAAAATATACTCCTCCTCAGTAAGCCGCTGGATATTTTCAAAATTTTTGTTAACTAAATTTGCTAAAAGTCATGTCAAAGCAATATCAGACATCTTTGAAGTGTTTTTGTATTAAAGTAGAGGTTCAAAATTACAATTTTCATGACTGTGGGTGATAATCAAATTTATATAATGCAATTTTCAATAAAACAAAAACAAATTATTCTTACTTTGAAATCTACCCAGTTTACAAATCAGTTTTATAACACTTTTACATATATTCTGATAGATTTGATGTATTAAAGCTGTTTTAGCACATTTATATGCAACTAGATTTACAAAAAATATGTATCATTTACTATCAGTTTCACCACAGTTGCGCAGTTGCGAATAACGCCGATGGTTAAGTCCCCCCATGAGGCTTATTCCGTAGGTAGGGCAATTCCGAAGTAGATTGATTCCTCAGAATGGGAACTCCGCAAGAGGGAAATTTTCCAGGATAATTCCACCGAAGGTTAACTCCGTAATAGGTTAATTGCGCGGGAGTTAAAAAAGGCAGAATGAGAATTTGCTAGCTTAAATTATTTTAAAAATTGAAATTAGATCGTAGAATAAGCTCCATGATTTTTAAAGCTCACGTATAAATTAATCATCTAGTAAAATCATCTACTACCAGCTAATTGCAATTTTAAAAATATTTACGCTAGCAAATTTTAATTCTGCTTATTTTACTTTCGGGCAATTGACAATGACAATGGTAATGACGGAGTAAAAATTCTATGGAATTATCCTCATGGGGAATTACCTTCTTGGGGAATTTTCTGACTGGGGATCTCTCTCTATGCGGATTACGCTTCATGGGAAGTAAATCACATGCGAAATTTGCACTTGTGGAATGACCTATAACCATATTTAATTTATTAGTTATCCAATTACAAGAACTGTGCATGCGACATATTATTTCTATGATTATTTAGTACTTTTCATGAAACGCATTTTAAAAATAAGATGTTTCTGCTTCAGCTACCTTGAGCCAGTTAATGACAAAATTTCTTTGTAATCTATTTTGACTCCAGCTCAGTTTACTTTGCAGTCGCCTGACAGTAATTAATCCGATTGCCATTTTGGTGCTTACGCCGACTTGTAGAATGCAATGGTGATAGTAATAAATAAGGAGTCCTTTTCAGTAGTTTTTTACCCCAAGTCTCCTGGCTTGATTCCTTTTTTTTGCAATCTTGTAACGATATTCACAACAATCCCAGTAGAATAAATTACGCTGTTACAGCACAAACCTACCGCGTCCTTCTTTCTCTCCACGACCGTTGCTAGCGATAAAACTAACACACACTTTCTCCATATTCTTCAGTGTCACTCTGGCCATGTTTCAAGTACAATCTTGTTTTCCCATCTACTTCAAGTGATGAGTAATCAAAAGTAAGTGTTCTCTGCTTTCTCTTATTTCAACCATTTTGGGTCTCATTTTACCCCAATTCACTACTATTTCTGACATCCTTGCCAAGATTAATTACAATTGTGGCTTGGAAGGTGGTCAAAGGAACAAAAACAGTGCTACATTGTGAACATTTGCTTAAAACTTTACAATCATGTAATGCTTACTTAATATCTGTCTTCAGTTTCTTTAATTCATTGAAAAATTAAAGTTGTGCCATACCAGTTATACCTGAATATTGTACTTTGAAGGGTCTATTGGAAATTTGTAAGTTTGTTTTTACTATTTTATCAATTAAAATATCCATAGTTTGTTACTATATCTAAATAAATGTGCATTATACGTTGTGAGACGAGTCAATTAAATTGTCTCAATTTTTTACTGACATAAATTTAATTTTAATTAAAAGAAGTCTATATAGAATGTCCCGTATGATTTTGTTTTACTAAAGTGCCGCTTTACTTGCAAGATTTATGAGAATGTTTGGTAGCCTCCCACTATAAAATAAAAGAAAATGAAGTAAGATTGGAAGTTATTTGTTTTCCCTTAAGCTTCCCATAAAAGAAGGACTGCACCGCCAATAAAACGCAGCCCTGGGGTTTGTCTTAAACACCCACTCTGAGAAAAAATGTAAATAACACGACGGAAGGGCAGGTCGACACATAGAAGTAGACTGACAATCTACATGAATAAAAATAAATTATACTTTTTCTAACTTCTAAAATGGGTAAACTCAAGTTACAAATAATTATCTGTTTCAAAATAAACGTATCCAGTAAATTATTAAATCAAATGGTGTTTTTGCTCCAATTTGTTCTTAAAAAATTCAATGCACATCTTAAAATGGGATTCCATCCTTCCACCCAATTTGAGCATTTTCCTTTGATCCGATTTATAAACCTTGTTTTTATCTCCCGTGATGGTATTACTAAAGGAAAATTGCTACACGTCGTCAAACATTTACCTCATTTTTGCGTGATTGTTCTCGTGTACGACGGACAATGTCTGAAGCACCGTTTGTGGTCTTTCAAAAAGTCTATTAAATAACATTGAAAAAGAAAGATAGGAAACATGACTGTGAGAAAACTTAAGGATGATGGCAACCTCCATAAAATGACTAGTCTACAGTCTACTTTCTCTTTATAATAATGCTCCATATATCATAACAAGACTTATAATTACAAAAATATTTTTAAATGACTATGCTATAATTACATGTGTGATTCTAAAGGGGAAAAGAGCGCAACAAGACAGGAGTAATCATTTTAAGAGTATTTTTCTTGGTAATTTTATACAATTTGAAAATAAATGTTTGACTTTGTGAATTAATTATCGTCTCGCTCCACTTACTCCCTTTCTTGTTTGCCCTTCAATAATAATATGAAAGGGAGAAAATGAAAGGAGGGATACATTACCAATGCATTGATATTTCCAGAACTAATTTCCAGAGCGAGTTTGATTTACGCTTGTTTGTTGCGTCAACGTTGTTACTTATTCAGAAAGATGAAAATTGACAAATGGGAACGCATAGCAAAGGCATTAGGAAAGGAAATGAGGACGTCATAAACATAATGTTCGGGGTTCTTGCAAGATATAAAATAAGATCCGCTTTTGGTCATTTTCATTATATTTTTTATCGTCAATACCAGCAGCATCAACTTTTGAATGTATTAAAACCAGCAAGTAAAAGTAAACAGAAAAATAATATGAAATAAATAAACGAAAACATTTTTTCGTACACAATGTACCTCTTTTGCAAAAAATTGCCATAGGATAACTCTTGCAAAGGAAGAAAACTGGCGAATACTTACATTACATTAGTGAAGACTCCAGGCACAATAATATAAATAAAATAGAATGTAGGAGAAACCCTTCGTCTTTGATCTTCCACTTGGTTTCTTTACAAAAAACGGAATATTTTTTGGAATGCTAAAGCAAAAAATATTTACATCTCCGTAACTTTCTAATACATGAAACAAAAAAAACTACTGTTTGGGATTATTCACTTGCAAAAATTTGTTGTCTAAATTAATTTTTCTGTGAAGTAATTTAAATTCAAAAAATATAAACTGGCCCTTTTTCAATTCTATCTTAAATTAGCAGAATTTCTTAGGAAATGTGCATCAGGTATGGTTGATTGAGTTAGTAAATGATGACTGTTGATTCCCAGAGAAAAAATTTCATTTAGTTTTCCATGTATTTTTTCTTTCATTTTCAATTCAGCAGAAACAAAATTGTTTTAAATTCCAAAACAGAATTTCAGTAGAACGGCGAGTAAAATTTTTGTAAACAGGTATAAAAAGTACAGTGGCGGCTCTAGAAAAAAATTCAGTAGGAGCCCGATGATAATGCAGAAAGCATATTGGATCTGGCGCGGTGAGACAAACGTGTGTCAAGGAGTCTAATTTTCAAGATTGCAATATCTAAAAGTTGTAATACTATGCGTTAAAGATTGTGTAATTTAGCATTTCAAATGACCGACATTTGTAATGAACTGGAGAAAAGTTAAATGCGGCAAAAGGCCGCTGAATATTTTAAATTAATATGAAAAATAACGTTCAATCAGCAACTAAATTAGCAAATTAAAAAATAGTTGCTGATTAAGATGTAATATTTTCTAAAACGGTCACTTAAATACACCTAATTAGATCCAAATTGAACTCGCTGGCAAAACGCCGTAGGAAATTGTGAGAAAACATATTTGCTAACAGCAAACTCTTTTTGGTGTCAATAGCCAATTCCTCTGATTTTTTGTGAATGTATTGGCTAATATGAGATATTCATTGCCACCGGAGATACAGCATTTCAAAGTTAACATTACTATTACCTCGTCGGTCGAGGTCAGGCATGTAGGATGTTGAAATGCTAGATGGGGTTGTATAATTTAGAATTATTTTAGTTATTTGTGTATTCTGATTTCAAATGTCAACGATTTTAACCTGTTTTAAAGACCCTGTAAATATTTATGGAGCAAGCTAGTAGCTTGCTCCAAATCCTCTAACTTAAATTACTAATTTGCCAATTACTAACCCTACGCTGGTATAAGTAAGTTGCGGTGGTAATTTTGCATATGAAAATACCAACATAGTACGCAATTCTCGTTCAAATTAAATTAATTTTAAAAAATCATAAATAAATTCACAAAAACCCTTTACGAGTTTGCATGAAATTAGTGAATGCAAAAAAGTTCGCAATCAAAAGTAAACCTGAAAACTCCATAGTTCATTGCCTTACTAAAATACAATAGTGTAAAATTTAAACTTCAATATCTTCGATAGCAATAAATTAGTGGTCTTAAAATTTTGCACACATACTACTCTCACAGTAGCTAATATTGTCACCAAAAATCAAAGGAATTGCATATTGACACCAAAAAGAGGTTGCTTTAAGGTAGAATGGGTAAAAAATTTGAATCTTTATAGTAAAACATACACTTATAAGATAGTAAATAGTGGATAACAGTAAGTCTTGTAGTTAGTGTTTTCAGAACTTTAATTCAATAGTACACATCTTTAAAGCAATTTTGTTAAAACGTTTCATTTTTTCAAAATCTAGTAGGAGCCCGGGCTCCTAAGGCTCCTACCTAGAGCCGCCCTTGAAAAAGTAGTAATTTGTTCATATTACATGACATGTCATCATCATCATACAACAATGGATTAAGGCCTGTAAAATTTATTAGAATTTCCAAACAGTCCTGGCCAATTTTGTAAAAAGACTCACGTGTCTTATACAGCGTCATCTTGAACCCTTGAATGAGTTTTGATTTTGCTGATAAAACCAAGCATACTTCTTGCAACTTGTGTTGTAGTACCCCAAATCGTCAGTATTTTGCTCAAGTTTGTTTCGTACCTACGTCAAAACCTATCTGTGGTTACCTTGCAAGCCAAGTGATCAGAGATTGCATGGAGAAACTCAATCAATCAATCCAGTCACACAATCTATAACTTTAGAAAAGAGAGCAGAGGGTAGAAATGGGAATAAAGCAATGGACAAATTACTTGGTTTCCTGCAACTACCTTTTGAAACAAATCTTGGCAGATATATAAAATTCTCTTAAAGCTATTTTACCTTTTAAAATTCCACAAGAAACATCATTTACGCATGTCACCCCAATGTCATAGTTTATTTTCCTAGTTTATTTATATAAGTTCAACAACAGCCAACAAACTGGAGTTCAAATTTAGATTGTTTACATTTTTAAGGCTAGACTTATGGAATTTTTAAATAACATTATGTTAATTATGTAGAGTTATTGAAGAAAGCATTACCCCCTTTATCACATCTTAAATATAAGTAGTATTCTGAACTATGTGCGTTTAAAGCAAGTCAAGTCCACCATGTCAGTATGCCATCAAGATTGATAATATAACGTAGGTGTTTTATTTTAGATGAGATTATGACGAGGAAAATAAAGAAAGCCCGGATTTGACAAGTCTTGTGCTATCTCCGGTTTCCTCTCAATCCTCTTCTCTTAGCGTTGTAGATCCCGTCACTCTCATCCCTTCCGTCAACTCTTTTAATGAGAATTGATGGCGTACGAGATCAGCACTACTTAAGTACAAGATCCATTTAGTTGGGCATTTACAAAAAACTTTACAAGAATGATGAAAGCATTGATACCTACCTACACATTACAATCTTGATGGCTAAATAGCTAGATAAGAAAATATGAAAAGTAATGGACAGGAAACCTATTAGACTTGATCTTGCTTGATGTAGTTCAATTGGAAAAATTTGGAAGTTGTTATAATGAAATGGAAAAATATTTTTTGTTTAATCCTTAAAACATCTTTTGATATGCATTAGACAGATAAGGTCAGAGGTTTTGTATTGTAATCTTACATTGTCCTGCTTTTGACGAAACAAATGAAAGGCGTGGAAGGAGAAATCATCGTCGTCGTCATAATGAACAAGGGAAGTGGAATTAGTTTTTGTCATTAACAGAGAATACATCACGCAGCCCACTCTCATATCATTTCCATCAGTATTCTCCTTTCTCTAAGAAAACACAGAAAAACAAAAGTTTTGCTTTCATAATAGAATTCGGAGGTGCTGAGAGATGGAGAGTGACGTGACAATGACTACTGATTGTGAATAAAGCTGAAAAAGAAGAACAGAGGGAAAGCGTATTTCAGAACGTAATCACTACGCGACAAAACATGAAACCATCACGTTTTCAAGTAACATTCTCGAAATGCTGCTGGGTTTCCATGTACACGCTTTTACAGATATTGTATTTTTAGAGAGGGACATTTTCTGCATTAGAAAGAAATTGTTTGGAAAATTGGTAACCTTATATTTTCATCAAAAATATAGTTTCCTATTTTATCATTATTTTGGAGTGAGCAGCTGCTTAAAATTTTTTATACAAAACACTCAAATTTAAGAGGACAATTGTATTCCAAGTCTCAAATTAAAAGCATATAAAAGCACATAAAGTAAGAAAATTTGTCAAATTCGAAGTTGATTTTGATTGGAACCCTTAAAATTATTTTTCGAATTTTCTCCAATCTAAAGATTGACTTATGATTTTGTTTGAATGCATAGGTGCATAACAAATCGCAACATTGTCAACTTCATTCCAGGAAGATTTTTATTTTGGCATTTGTACACATAACAAGATATTGAAGTCTTATTTGCAGATAATCATACAAAAAAAGGGTTTCAAATGATAAAAACCCCTTTT
>JAANSO010001569.1:0-16421 GCA_036507315.1 Lepidocyrtus fimetarius | reverse complement strand
GAACAAAGTCTTGAAGAAAGCAAAGCAACTTGCCGAAAGAGATGCAAAGGTTACGTGTTGGTTCAATAAATGCTTTTTATGCTTTATCAAATTACACATTTGATACAGCCGTGACCTTCTCTACAAATATGTACACCTATATTACAGAAACATTGTTTTTATTCGTAAAATCCTTAGATCTTTGGTTTTCCAAAAACTACCTTTACCTGCCGGCATCGACATACCTACCTATATAATGATACTGTTGTTGAAAATTTTATTCAAATGATGGAATTGTATGTAAATTTACTCTTACGTAATTATAAGCATCAAAAATTTAGGGAGTAGTTGTTGGTGGCAAGAAAATAAGAAAACCTAAACCAGCTATTAAGTATTCGAAATGAGTTAATATATAGTCACACATAACAGCTACCTACAACCTACGTTTTTTCGAAATTTTCTCAAAAATGCTTTCTAACTATTGGATTAACATTGTTATGTAGGTACGGGTTAGTAAAATCACATAATAAACTGTGAACGGAATTTTGACTTACGTTGCCTAATCATCTATGTAGTTTTAGGGGCCAACGGGCTTGTTTTCCAGGGTGTTATTTAATCGCTCCATTTCCGTTTATAAATGTAAGTGTAAACAAATATTTTGGTACTAATGAACTCCACCAATTTTTAAAAGTGATTGAATCTCATCAAACCCTTAATAAAAATGATGAATATGAATTCTGAAAGTCAACCAATCATTTAACGTAATCAAGTCAAAAGTAAAACGGAAACTTACCCAACTTTACTAGTATACAGTTGCTTTTTTGAATTTTCTAACATTAGATTCACACAGACAAGTCTGTGCAAACTCGAGTAAAGATCAAAATGGCACGGTTTGTAAATGGATGGGTTGATTTTGCTTCTTACGTGCCAATATCTCTAATTTTTGGTGAACGAATAAATCCTGAAATAACGTTCCATAGGGACTTTAATCTTTTTGAGTATATTAAAATGATGAATACTGTGAAAGTATATTTGAAACACTTACTTACTCCTTAAGAATCTTAATGCTAAGTGGACACTTACACCCAACGAGATTGCTGCAAAAAAGCCAGTGCAAACCCAAGTAAGCACTATAAGGCCTTCTGCAAGTCTTCCAAAAAACTTTATCTTCTCCTATTTTTTAAAAATATTCATGTTTTTTAATTATAAAATAATAAAAATGTATTCATATTACGTCTAGTTTTTGTGAAATGTAACGGTTGAGTTACGAAAGTGTAATAAAATTAGAATCATACCTCCTCTTCTTCGGAGAGCGTTCCTTGATCAATGTAGTCCATTGGTGATGACGTGAATTAGGATGATTGCGTCGTGAGTTTTTGTATATAGAAAAGAATCTGAGAATATTTTTTGGAGAATACTTGCAAAAAGTAGTATGACCAAAATGTTAAAAGATGTTTGCGCTATCGATTCGTCTTGATTGAGCAAAAACTGACGGAAGAAAATTATTTATATTATTTGATGATGATGTGTGGCATGTATTTAGGTAAATCCTTTTATTTTTTGTTTTTATCCAGTTTCCGGTTTCTACCTTTTCATTGACCAACTTATTTAGGTGGGAACTATTTCTTTTTCATAATATTTTCGGGAAGCAAAATTCTTTCCACTAACATGCTATATATCGATGGACTTGTGGTTTCTTCAAGCCCTGTGTGCCAAAACTAAAGATCTGATAAATGTGTGCCTTGTTAGTAAAATATTTGACGTAACTGATTGCAAAATACTAGGGTGATTGGTCCCAAAAGAATTTTTAATCCACACCATCAATTGACAAAAATCAGATTTTTAATCCTTTTATTTTTTGTTTTTATCCAGTTTCCGGTTTCTACCTTTTCATTGACCAACTTATTTAGGTGGGAACTATTTCTTTTTCGTAATATTTTCGGGAAGCAAAATCCTTTCCACTAACATGCTATATATCGATGGACTTCATCCCTGGGTTTCTTCAAGCCCTATGTGCCAAAACTAAAGATCTGATAAATGTGTGCCTTGTTAGTAAAATATTTGACGTAACTGATTGCAAAATACTAGGGTGATTGGTCCCAAAAGAATTTTGTTAATCCACACCAGCAATTGACAAAAATCAGATTTTCCTTTTTGCTCGGTAACACTATCCGATAATAATAATGGAGCAAATGATAAAATTCATTTTCACTCTCTATTTTTGCCAAACGGACTCCTTCTTCAACTTAATACGTACTCACTCTAGGTTTAATACAATTTTATGCAAAATAGAAAGTGTAATACAATGGCAGTATTTTTTATAACTGAAGCTGTAAGTCAATTCAGGTACCTATATGTAAATGAGCTTTAGTTTGAGCTTCGTAAAGACTCTTTACACACTGAATATTCCTCGTGAGCTTTTTTCTATTTTGAGAAATAACCTGATTAGTATCTACCCAAGGTATTCTTATACAGTATATTATGGATTGGATAATGATATCACACAACGATCCTAATATTATTATCTAAGGAACAATGGAAAACTAATGTATAATGCTAGGGTTTCGTATCATTCCAGTTCAAGACTTGGACTAAAATCCAACTTCCAACTGGCAGCAAAAGAACCAAAAGAATCTTTCCATTTGGAAACAATAAAGAGTAAGAAGATGAAGATCCAGTAGCTAATATATGAAACGAAGAAAAAATACTGCAAAACGTTAACCGCAAAGGACGTGCCGGTCTTCGTGGCACGGCACGGCATTGGCATGGACAAACACAAAATGTATATATGCGTTTCCGTTCCTTCTTTTCCCTATTATTGATATTTCTGCTTTAGTGGTAGTGCTGCATCGAGATTTTTTATTATACTTGGACTCGCAAAGTTCCAGCTCGCATCCTTCTTTTGCACAAGAGAGTCTCCAGAATGCGACAGACTATTTTCTTACTGTATAAGCTTGGTTACAATAATAATCATGATGTGGATTATGGCGAAGAAGCTAATAGGTAGTTAACCCGTTGGTAAGTAAAAATTGTGAAGCTGCTCCTCCTTTATGTTTTAATGCAGATGTTAAGTTGATATAAACACGTAGCATGTGGGAGGAAAATAGTATTTACGATAGCCTAGGATAAGAAAGGATGATACTGATTGTGAATTGCGACTGTTTTTTATGGAAATTCTTTTATTTCATCATCTCCTTTCTCTGTGCTATTGCAAACCTTTTCCGAGTTGAACTCACGCCATTCTGCTACACAAGCAAGAACTTTAGATAGGAATTGGAGCTGTGCTATAGATTACATAGATTTTCCTTAAGGGAAAATATTTTAATGTTAATAAAAATTCAGCTGCCGTTGTTAAATTTGAGTCATAACTTTCTTTATTGTATATGCCTTTGGCTTACCCCTTTCCCCACATAATATTTTTGGGGCATAGCTCGATTTAGTTTTGCAATGCAATATAAGGAAAGAAGCTGCTTTTGGTGGCAGCAGGAAATTTTGTAGATAGAGGTTTAAATCTGTAGAAACCAAGAATGGAAATATTGAACTTCATAGATAGAACCACAAGATTATTGAAATTGAAGTTAGTTTCACATTCATACAACCGAAGCAATGTCTAGAATCTGGGTAATAATGAATCATCCTTTATGGCTATTTTATAAATACTAATAGCCAGACATTACACAATTATAATGGTACACAACTTGGTCAAAAGTGTTTGTCCTTGTTGTTTGCATATTTTTATTAATTATAAATAATGAAATGCTTCTGCAGGATTATGTACTACTATTGTTGAATTTCTGAGTAAACACGCAATTTTCTCATTCCTTTTACTAGTAAGTTTGGAAACATGCCGTGTTCAGGGTAGAGTATGAAGTGATTCAGGGCAAAGAAACTCGTACTAGCATTTAAAACATTAGAAGTAAGATTAGAGTCAAATCGAAAAAGGCTTTTAATGCATCATTTTATTTGTTTCAAAAGAACAAAGTATTTAAAATGTACCATTTAATAAGAATTTTTGCAATTTTTTGTTTCTTCAACTTTAGAAAAACTGATTTAACAAATAGTTGGATTTATTATTTAATTATGGCTAAACTATTAAAATTGTAAACAATTATGAAGCTTAAAACCAAACCAGTCAAGTTGTTGTCATTTTGCTTTAGCATAATCAAATTCAAAATTTGTAATATTAATATCTATTTTTATATTTTATAATAAGTATTAATTCATATAAAACTATATTGTTGACAGTATACATTAGTTGGAAAGATTTAATATGCAAATTTGCAAGGTTATTTTTTTCAAGTATTTTCTTAGGCATATTGTATTGTACCTATCAGAATCAAGTTAACTTAAAGCTATAAATGATCAGAATACCCCTTGCAAAACTTTGCAAAAACTAGGAAACCAGAGTGAAAGTCAATAAGGGAGACATCTGCTGCTGTTTCAGAAACTAAAAACGAGGTAAAGCGAGGTACTCGAGGTAGTTTACATATTATGAAGCTATGTGAAAGCTCTGTAGCCACTTTCTTTTACTTGTCAACAATAATCCATAGAAGGCCAGTAAAGAGAACAAAGAGAAGTAAAGTTATGAAGCAGCGGCTGAACCAGCACCCGTCTTCTCTACCTTCATAGAAGCTAAAATCCTGTTTTAATACCAAGCATAAGAAAGAAGTATTAAAAATGGATGAGTTTGTGCAATCTAAATGAATGAAGTCCATTTACGAAACGCCATGAAGATACGCTTTTATCCAAACTGCCTTGTTTTTCACTTACGATTAGAAACACAGCAGCAAGAATGAGTGATTTAGTTTTCACATCAACTTTAAGATTCACAAGAGCTCCACAAATTTCTTCTATTGAGTAATCCCAATCCCGACTTATTCGACCTATTGGTGTTGACCCATCTGGAAGGCAAATATGAAAATCCACGTCTTCGCAACTGGCCCATGAGCAACAGCAATTTGCTCCTTCCGTTCCAGCAATTTTGAGTATTTCAACGTTATCCGAATTGTACACAGAATACTTTGCTGTACACATCTCATTGTTTTGCCGGATCGTGCCAATGAGTTCGTCTTCCGAATTTCGCACACTGACAGACTACGATAAACAAAAATAGCTTTACATGAATTTTATTACTTTTGGAATTAAACAAAAATGTCATTTGCAAGTAAAATAAAACATTAAAACTAGTTAAGGTAAGTTCTTTTAATTACAGCGAAACATCCTGGTCGCCCTTGAATTTGCAGGAGTTTTTTATGCTTCGTTGTCAGCACTTGGAGAGAAAACGAGCGAGCTCCTCTACAAAGGCAGAAACTCTTTAGAACACTTGAGCTTTCCGTTGCAAGTAAAATGCAGTCTCCGTGACTGTTAATTATTTGGAAAGTATTCGTAGCGTAGAGTGCGGCTGGAAAGAAAAATCAAGAGTTAATAATAAATTTGATGATGGCGACAAGGCAAGGACAAGAACGTTTCATGCAATTATTTGCACTTTTACATTTTATCGATTTATGGTAATGTCGGATAAATATGTGCCGAGTCTTTTTCAATGCACTAAACGGATCATCAATTCGAACTGAAAATTTTAAAAAAAACCTTCAGTTACGCAATCAAGTTTAAATCATATATAAACCGATTATATAACCCCCAAAGAAATAAGGAAACCTGATCGAGACGAATTGCCAGATCCTGGTCTCGATGATTGTAACTTGTTTTTCGAAATCCCTGGTTTCCCAACAAACGGAGAAGGGGGTGCTAGAAAGCACATTTGACCAACAGCCTTAACTTCACTTTCTCTTTCTAGAAAGTGATGTCTGCAACCTTTAATTATTTTATACATTTTTTAAAATTAATACAACAATTATTTGCTTTCATTGCATCAATACAAATATTCCAATTTAGGATTGTTAATAAATAACATAAAAAAAACATGGAAAATTACCTCCTGAAGCTTTCTTAATTACAATTGTAGGTGGCGTATACACTACGACAGGACTACGACTTGCTGACGCGCTGTTGCAGCGACTATTTCCTTCTTCTTCATCTTTTCTTTCGTTTTGTATTATTATTACTTTACCCTCATCACTGTCTTTCCGAGTCATCTTGGCCAAACCACTGCTGTGTCTGCTACTGTTTTTCTGAATAATTTTCATTGCTGAACAAATCTACTCCAGTTGCTCCAGTAGCCAGTAGCAAATCTCCATATTTGGGAAATAAATTTACTTTATTGTTATTCTCTAGAGATGTTCATTTTGATCCGCACACTTTAACCTTTCACTTCCTATTGAAACAAAATTGAAAATATGTGCAGAAAGTCATAGGCAGCTAACAAGAATGTGATGCTGGAGAATGAAACTCCAAACCACTTAACCCACATGCATGTTATCTTCAATTCGTAACGATCAGAAGTTCATCATACTGACTTGATCATTTGCAAGAAAAAAGCACTCAGAAAACACTTGTTCTATTTATTTGCCTGTCATTAGAGGAAGATCGTTTCGTTGTTTTTGAGGATTTTCCTAGCACAATCCAAAATTCACTTTGTCAACTATTTTCTTTTCGTTTCTAAAAATGTATTCGGCTTTCCACCAAGAGCTTCTTTTAGCCAGTTACAAAGCTACGTAGGAAACAGACTAAAAGCGGTTTGGGTTTTTATTACCTCAAAGTGAAAGTAAGGAAGACGAAGCAATAACTATGCACATGTATAAAAGCGGCGCGCACCTATCATTACTACTTCAAATTCAACACGACTCGTGGAGGCTTCTCCCTCTCCATAAAACAAAGGCCAAGAGTCGTCACAAACGTTAAATGATAGTGGATTTATTTATATGTAGTAAACATTCTTAACTGACATGAGACGGCTGTTAAACTAACATGACATGGGAATAATGACGAGAGGATGAAATGAAGGTTGACAATGTCGATGATGACGAAATTAATGTAACAAGACGCTTTGCGTAATACATTTTGTAGAACTTTTGTGCACGGAACAAAAACAGCTAGAGCCAACGTTTTGCTGCAGTTTTAAGACACCATACATACCTGCTGCCGGCCAATTTTTTATGGAATGTTTAGTAAAACTTCTTTTGCATTTTATTGTTATTATCAAAATAAATCATTCCCTTTGATAAATGTTGACAAATGATACAAGTTGGTGACTATTCGGACAACAGTAAATTTATTTTAGTAAGCTATCAATGTTCACTAAATTATTCCAAGAAAAACGTTGAAAATAAAACTTTTGTAGTAAAATCAGGAAACTTATTATTGGCACTATAAAATGCTACTGTACTAAAGTTGTACAGAAGAATCATTGTGCTTTTTAAAAATGCTAGTATAGTAGAGTGCTTTCAAAGACAAGCAACATGGCTAAACATTGTGCATGAGCTCGACTCATAAGAGAATTGTGATATTGGCATTAATATACCATTTTTAATGCTCCAGTTTAATAATCCAGGTCATATAACCTTTTGCAAGTAGCTTTTCGTTCAGCAGTCAGTTGGAGTGGAACAAGGAAAGGTATGGATTTTTGCATCATATTTATGTACATAATTTAACAAGGCATTGATTGGGTCCGCATATTTCTACTAATTAATAGGTGTAGTAACTGTTTATTTAAAGGTTTCTGTGAAAAATTAAGTGAATCTTATGTCCATTTTTTCCTTTCCATCGAAGTAGTTTCTTTATGATTTATTTGTTTTAAATGTCACAATGATGCTCTATCCCGGGGCAATGTAAGAAAGTTTGAATTTTGTTTGAAAACTACTTTCGCCTGTAAACTTTTTTGAGGGAAACAAACAACAGGTAAATAACCAGAAAGTCATGACACATAAATTAAATCGGGGACTATAGAAAAACATTGTAAAAGAAAGTAAAGGATTACGACCACATATTTTCTATATGAGCAGCGGCAGCACAAACAACATTGTCCCAACAAAACATTTTACTTTGTTCAAACTGTGATTTGACTTTAATAAATTGCTTCTTCTTGCCACAAATTGCATTTCCCTATTCTGTCTGCTATTTCAGTTTCTAGTTTTGTACAGTAACTTTGGTTCTGCCTGGTCAGTCTGTAAAATAAGTATCAAATGCTAGGGTAAAGATCCTATACACTGTTTATACTTTGTTATAGATGGTTTTCAAATCCAAAGAGTACGTAATGGATCAAAATCTTTAAAGGCAAAATCATGATAATGAATGTTACTTGGTATATACATGAGCTTGTACTTATATGAACCGTACAGCCTTTTAAATTAATTTGCCATTCCTTTGTAGTTTACCCAGTTTTTAACTTGTTTGGATAATCAAGTGTTTCGTGTTTACAAAAACTGAACCGAGCACTACAGGAATGAACAAATGCCCCCAGTTTTATTTAAACGAAGAAAGAAAGTATTTTTCTGTTCTTGTTCAACAGATTTTTCTGCATTGCATTTCCTGAATTATGACAACTGACTTGATTTGGTAGAGCGTTATACAACAAATACAAAATCCGAGATCTTTAGAGAAAGAAAACTTAATTTTAAAAATGCTAAAATACTAATCAAAGTGAGATCTAGTAAACTAGTATATATTTGCACATGCTTCTATATTATCTTTTTGCTGCGACTCGTTCATAAGCAGCCAAAACCTAAAAGATGTTCAGGTTTCATTTTTATTGCTTCCGTGTGTACTGCAAAATACTTCAATTGTCAAGTAAAAAGCGTATGGAATTTAAAAAAAAAACTTTTCTTTTGCTCTCTCACGATACAATAGGTAAAGAATAAAGAATGATGACAAGACAAGAGCAATACTAATAATCGTGCTTATGCAATTTGCTAATTAAATAACGTGCTTAAATCTTTGGCAAAGGAATATTCTAATGCAAAACTTTAGACAAGGCCCCACGTGAAACAGATTGCATGAACTTGACTGATCATTATAGAGTTACACTACTTTCTATATTCTACGTGTTACAGACGGACCTTGAACTTTAGGCTTCAAATCATTTATTTAAAAAGGGAGGTTTACAATGTCCATAGTTTGCATCTGCAAACTACCCAATACACAACAAGGAAATTGAAATGGTAAACGGAAAAAATTGTGCTCAGGAAGAATAAATACTAATACAGAGCTAACTAATGATAAGTATTTTCAACTGCTGCCAATTATCTCTTTATGCAACCATGGCCAATATATGTGGTCGTTAATGTCAAAAAATTGTCTGTCAAACATGTACCATGTTTAAATTTCAGTTATACTGAAAAAATAAATTTATACATCATAAAACACACACAAATAAAGTTGCTTTATAGTTCATTTTTAATAAAAATAGCGGAAGAAAGTACGGTCGTTAAATCTAGATCGATTTCCAAGCTAACTATATTATTATGCGTGTATTTTGCTTTTTGTTATTATAATAGCCTTTCTCAAGAAATTTCAACTTCTGAAGAAATTTATAAAAAATTAATCTTGAGTTAGAAAATGAATGTACCTGAATACCCAAGATTATATATAAAATCATTCATTTTCGGTTTTTCTTACTGACAAATTGATCAGGTCAAAACTGGACTGTGTCAAATGTAATCAAAAACATTAAAATTTTATTTAAAAAAGAACTCAAGTAGGCTACCTAATTACTTTTTAAAATGAAAGACAACTAGTTCAAGGATATTTAATTTTACAGCAAGTTTACCTTTTTTTGAACTGGTTAAACCATTTAAGTATTATTATAAAATCATTGCTATTACTGCATTGATTTTTGACTAAATAAATAAATACTGCAATACAATTATTTTAATAATGCTTCCAGTCTAACTAGGTACGCAACATGAAGATACGCAAAGCAAATACTAAAAAACGTAATAAGGCAAAAAAAGTTTCAGTTTCCATCCCAAGGTTAATGGTTTTCCATTGAAGTCTAAAGATCAGCAACCTCAAAATAGTTATTGTAACAAAATCTCTAGGAATTTTATTAGACATGAAATATAAATTATGTAAAATATGTAGCTAATAAATTAAACACATCATGCAATACTAAATCAATGCAACAAGCATAAAAAGTAGGCAAAATCGTTCTTCAATGAGCAAATCTAACACAAAAGTCTTGGAAAAATTCCTCAAAACATATAATTACCCTAATCAAATACAAATCTTGGTCAAATGTAACAAATTGAAATATTTATATTCGCAGTAATAGGCTATAGGTAAGTATAATACATACAATAGTAACAAAATATCCCAATTTTTTCGCTTTACTTTGACTAAATTTAATAGCACCAATGCAAGGTCTAACATTCTGACCCAAATACCACAAATTTTATATTTGCTTCAATAAACATTATCATATATAATATACCTAACATACATTGCATGGTGAATTCTATTTAATGTACCGTTTATTATTTTTTTCTAAGTCAGTCTTCACCCTTTTTGCTTTTGACGCTGGTCTTACTTGGGGAACCCTCTTCTTTGTTTGCATCTTCAGCAGAAGCTTCCGTTGCTACTACTTCCGTGTCATTAGTGCTTTCATCATTAGCACTTTCTTTAATTGGTTCTTCTACATTTTCCCCCTCATTGGTGGTGCCCTCATCAACATTTGCAGTATCGAGTTCTTCTGGAAGAGGCTCATTATCGGCAGGTGTATCTTCCTCTGCTGCGGTTACGTTTTCACCATCGTCATTTTGAGTAGCATTTTCGTTATCATTTTCAGGAGGTTCTTCCTCAGGTTCTGCGGCGTCTGCGGTCGGCTCCTCTTCGTTAGCATCTTGTTGCGGTGGCGGTGGCGACGCTGCGGCTGGGGAGTGAGTGGGAGATTCGCTCGTTGGAGCATCGACAATTACAGACTCTTCTGTGATAGGTTCAGTTGCAACATCTTCTGGGGGTTCTTCCGCTGGTTCAGGTTCGTCCTTGGATTCGTCTGCTGCGAAATTAGCTTTAGGCTGCGTGGCAGAGTCTGGAAGTGGGGGCATTGGAATAGGAGCAATTTTCTTCATAGACGAACTAGTAACCTCTCTGGGTGGCCTTTTCTCTGCCCACAATTTTTCCTTATCTTTTGGAAGGGCGAGTTCTGCATCTATAGAATTTTAAATTTGGAGTTTGAGAATATGCTTAGGTATTTTGTTGCATCAAATTCCTTTCATCTAAAGTACATCTACAAAGTTGTAAGAAAGCCGCATGCAAAGTTCAGTCACCTTGTCTCTCGCGTTTGTCATAATGATATTCCACGCACATGACAAACACAAGGATTAGAAAGAAAAAGAAAAATACAATGAACCATATTAAGGAGGCTACTATTAACGTTCCTGTTAAACCCGATAACTGCCATTTAAAGAACTGTAAATCAAATTTAAAAACGGTTTATCAAATACATAATAATGTAATCGTATTTTAACAAAACGTTGAACGTCTTATTATGTAAATACCTTTTTGACAGCCCGTGTCAATACAGTCTCCATATCCATGTCTGAGGGAGTTGCACTTTCACTCATTCTCACGAAACAAAACTGTTGACAAGTAAGAACCTATCAATAAAATTCTTGTCAGCGATCAGGTCACGCGTCACGATCACGATCAATACCGTTTGGATCAGGTTATGTAATAATTTCTTTATGATAAGAAAGTATTATGTATAGAATACTGCTAAAGATAATATTTACTTTCACTTTCATTTAAACGTTTTCAGAAATTTCTCGTTTTTGTTAAACATTTCTTGCATTGGAGAGAATTTTTATTTTAAAATAATGTAAAGAATCTAGATAATATTTCAATTCTAGTTGCAAACTGTCGTTCAGTACCAAACAATATATTCAGGACTCACAATGAGAATGTTGTTTACAGGAAGGAAGCCAAAAAATGGAAGTAATTTATCAACTGAATTGAGTTGAAGACTCTCAGGTAGTAGTACTACATTACTACGACAAACTTAATTCTAAAACATACTTGCACACCTTTGGAGACGTGAAACCCAAGTATTAGATGAAGTGCAATATTCTTGTCAAAGGAAAGAAAATGAAGAAAACGTTAAAAATAATATGCACTATGTAGCGGAAGCATTAATCGATTTTTTTGTCCAGTCCAAATGTAATAATACGTTATATTATATACGAAACTGCCATCTAAAGAAAGGAAATTGGGTAAAGTTTGCAAATGAATGGGAACCATAACATACTGCCACTTTTCCTTTTTTATGAAAATGTACAAAAGCATCAACAACATCATACAAAAGTAAAATATAAAAAGTGATTCTATACTAATGACTGTCGAGTTTTACTTTCAGTTAGTTAGTTGCCTCAGCCATGATTCTATACATAAATAGGGCACAAGTCCCGCCGCGTCATCACCTTGGAACACTACTACTTTCTATAATCATAGTTCAAACAACGCCAACAGCTCTGGTCATTGTCCAGAATTATATTTTTAAGAGAGCATCTGACAATCCATAAATTTCCCATGCGGTGGTGGTGGGTGTTGGAAACGGACATAGCGACGACTATTTTTACAACAAGGGGAACACATGGTGGCTATCCTTTTACTGCAAAGAGATATAGACATACAAAATGTACGCTTTCCTAACATAGTTCAAATATGTTTGGTGGCTTGGCTATTTACATAAAAAATCTCGTACAATATGTCACAAGCAAAAATAATAGCCTACGTTACAACTTTTTCCTTTCCTGGTTGAAATCCTAACTTGAAACTTGCTATGGAACAAGCAGTATAAAAATGCTTCACTCATTTTAATTAAGGAAAATATAGTCACTATTTTTGGTCCCCTAAACAGAAAACAACATTCACAGATTATAGTGAATGACAGCTACACATTGTGTACGCTTTTATTCTCATGATTCCAAAAACATGGGGGAAACCAAAGCAAAATACCTATTAAAAATGTGAACCCGTTCCTCTCATATCCCTTGAGGATTGCTTATTGCTTGCGTGTTACATGAAAGAAATGGACTTGGTCTATTTTAGTATTATGCAATAATTGTTTATTGCTGACTGAACTTGCTTTAAAACCGTTAAAAAGCAGTAAGATTATTTTAGCAAAGAAAGGGTAGCAGCAACATGAGTAATTACTATTTTAGGTGGGAATTAAAATTATTTTAAATCATTAGCAAGCAAGGTAACCTAATAAAAGTCGAACATTTTTATTCACAAATTAGGTTACATTTTACCTACATATTTTAAATAATTTTGCCCTTGTAAAACTGTGTTTCTGGAATAATTTTTAGAATATTGTAGCTTTTCATTTTTTGCAATTTACAAACATAATTTAGATATGATATAAATTGATTAATTAATTTTCATTTTTGCGTTATTTTAGCATCGACTTTACAGCGTACATTATCCAAAATGTTACATTTGTTTAATCAATACTCATAAAGTGTGATGAATAGAACTAGTCGTTTGCTTCATTCTAACTTGTTCTACTAATAACATCCCTTGTGATGAATTTACTGCTAGTAAAAGGCGTACAAAAAGGAGAATAACGGATGTTCAAATTACAATTTCAATATTAATAATAATTTGTCTTCCGGCAACTGCCTTGGTCTGTAACAAGTAGCGTCAACTGTAATAAAGCGAGATTTTATACTGGCTGGAGTATTGTAACAAAGTAATTTATTGGTCTAGTGTTTCATCTAATGTCTAATGTAAAATTACACATGTTCCTACTATGATATTTTCCTTGATAAATTGTTGGTGGTTTCGTTCTGTGGTAGGAACATTGAACAAAGACATTCCCATATTTGAGAGTCATTTTGTTTTTGATAAATACCTTGTGACTGCTGGATTTACGCTTAAAATTTAATTAGGTTAGTTAAAATTATTAAACAAAAACATATTCAGTTAATTTTTGTTTGCCTCGCTATCTTGGAATCAAGGGTTTAAAAACCCGGTGGGAGTGACGGCTAATTTACACATTTGCATTTAAAAATAAAATAATATAGTAATGATAATTCTTATTTATACCTGCCAATTTTATGCAAGCTTGTATACAAACTGCATGTATATTTTATTATCATGATTTGAATAACCTCCGCTGTCTAATCATGATACCACCAGGAAAATGTTTCATTACTCTGGATCTCAATTTGCTAAAGTCCTCTGATTCAGAATGATCTGAAACATTTATGTTATAACCTAAATTGTTTTCAGTATAAAATTTATACAGTTATAAAATATATTTTTTATTCAAGGTTTTCAGTTTGAAACGTAGTATTTAGTATTTAACGTATTTTTGAGTGACCTATTCCACAGTTAAATCAAGAAGTTTAACTTTTACTAGCTTTCTCCCATTCAATACAGAATATCGATATAAAAGCCAAAGTTCTCTGCTCAGTTTTTGTAGGCGATCATTTTCGTGAGCTAGAAACACCTTATGTGGTCTGTTGCACTTTAGTAGTAACTAGGTCAAATGCTGGAGATGCAACTCATTAGTCATACTTAGTAATACATTGTCTGACTTCAGAAACAAACGAAATGCTGATCTTAATTGTATGGTAATTAGTAATTATGCCATGCGTTTTGTGTTTAACTGTAATATGTTGGCCATTGGCCACACACACGCACTGACAACTGCTGCAATTATTCAATTCACTTCTGTTTCTCGGAGCTACATTTATCAAAACTCTGATTTTAAGTATCTAAAAACCATCGGAACCTACCTGTCTCCCATCATAATACGTACATAATGCAAAAATAGCTTTCAGGGAAGAATTTGTAATATGTATTTGTTAGCAGGGAAAGCAAACAAGCGTGAATAACAAATGTTATTTTCATAAATTATTTTTCATTCTGCTGCCAAATAATCAAAAAAGCTGCAGCACAGTCCAAAAAAACTCCACTCCAATAGTCAATATAAACAGAACATAATTATTTGGAGTGAATATCTTACTTCAACTATATTATGGTAGATAATATCGTGAATTCTGCTCAACAAATATATATTTTTGCTCATTAAATGTTTTTGATGCAAGTTTTATATTTCACAAAACCAAAATGAACTTTAATTTCTATACGTCCTTGCTTGTGACTCTATTTACATTATTTAGTTGTGCATCAAGTGTTATGAACAAACCTCGAAAACTTTATTCTGGATATAAACTGCTTCGCGTGGGAAACATTACTTCAGAATATGAAGACGTTCTCATACAAACATTAGAATCTCGTGATACAGTGCAGCTATGGAAGCTACCAAAAGTGAATGACTCGGTTGAAATTTTAGTTGGTCAAAGCAGGGTAGAGGATGTGATGGAATTTTTAAAAGAAATTGAAGTCACAGCCGAGGTAATTCAACAAGATGTCTCCGTACTGTTGAATGAAGAACGAGAAAGATTTTTAGCTCCAACAGGAAAACCCCTCAGTTGGAATGCTTACCACGATTATCAAGATATTATATCTTATTTTATGAGTAAACTTGGTTCACATAATCATGAGCAAGCGTTCCTAAATGTGGAAGTCATTGGCAAATCTGAAATGGAAAGAAACATTTACTTATTTAAGGTTTCGCAAGATAAACAAAAACAAAGTGAAAGCGGTTACGAAAGACAGACAGAAAAACCAGCAATCTGGATTGACGCAGGACTTCATGGAAGGGATTGGTTAGCAATCTCGGCAGCATCATACATTTTGGATAGAATCCTTTCGGGAGATTTTAATCATCTTTTGCTTCAATACGACTTTTATATTCTTCCTCTTGTCAATCCTGATGGTTATCATTTCACTCGGACAACCGATCGATTTTGGGCCAAGAACCTTGGCGTTCGTTCAAATGGGAGAGGATGCGAAGGTGTAAACCTTGACAGGAATTTTGCTTTGATGTATCGTGGCGAACTAATGGAAATTTACAGTAGGGGGACAGGTGTTGCGCATAATCCCTGCTCAGACTTTTATGGAGGAACATTTGCTCACATCGAACCGGAAGTTACTGCACTATCTAGAGCAGTTTGGGCAAAACGAAGCCAAATTTCTATGTACATAAGCTTGCAATCATACTCCCAAGTGTGGCTTATTCCAAGGGAGCCTAAAAACAATGACTTTGAAAAGCTAAAGTTTTTAGCCGAAGTTGGGAATGAAGCTCTAGAAAGGGAGTCAGGGTCAAAATATTTGGTTTCTTCTTGGGAATATTCACAAGCTGAACCACCTGGAAAATGTATTGACTGGATGAAGCAAATCGCTGGGATAAAATACTCTTACGGATTAAAGCTACGAGATAACGGTAGTTCAAGAGGATATGTTATTCCAGCCACCGAGATAAAACCAGTAGGAGAAGAAGTTTTGGCTGCTGTAACAGCAATGGCATTAGCAAAGCCAGATTAATTATTATATTTCAAAAAAATAATATTTTTATTACGATAGAAAACATTTTTATACTTTTTATTTGCCTGAAAATTAAGGAAATATTTATTTAGTAATTTATTAAAAATAAAATCATAAAACATTTTGCCCTACGAAAGCAAAAATTCATTTTT